>JAJOOD010001924.1:0-122925 GCA_029582525.1 Solanum tacnaense
AACTCCGGCGAGTTGACCTCGAGTTTCGCCGAAATCTTCCCCGCCGATGATTCCACCGTCCATTTCACTCGAAGTTTTGGTGAGATGAACCTCCAGTTGTGGGGAGTAATCCCCAGTAGTTGAATCTGTAAGAACTTGACTCGAAGATCTTCTAATTTGAGGGCGCACTTTTGGCGATTTATTTGCATTTTTCTCCAAGATCGCATCGCGAGATCTCTCAGTTGGGGCGGTAGAATCAGTTGGGTTTTTGGTCGAACATAGATCGTGATTAGGATATTTCATAACATCACTCGATTTTCCATGAATCGAAACATGAACTTCTGGGGAAATGATTTTACGAGTTCCGTCCAGCTCCTTCTCCGAAATCGCAGTGTTGATCGCTTCAATATTTTGCGAATTTGAGGAGCTATGGGATGAATTATGGGGCGTGGCTGGTTGGGTTTTCTTGCTCTTGCCATGGCGCTCCGGTTGGTCTCTGTCCGGTGGGCGGGGGAGCTCCACCGGCGGCTTACGCGCCATTCCGGCAGTACGTGTATCAGGTGGGAATATAGCTGTTATGGGCAGAATTTTAGAGCGTTCTTTTTAGATAGAGAAATTAGAGAGAGAAAAAATTCATAAAATGAAGATGCGATACGCAAGTACCCATTAGAGCTTTATTTTTGGGGTTTGCCATTGTATCACTAGGCAACCCCCCTTGTTGTCTTGGATTCAAATGTGAAGAGATTTGACCCATTTGGGTCTTCAGCTGCTTTATTGAGACTGAGTGAGAGGTCACCATCTGGTTGAGAGTCGATACATCCTCTTTCATTTCTTTCAACACTTTATCCGACCCTTCAAACTTGTTGAGAATGCGTGAGAGCATGTCTTTCGTACGACCACCCAAAAATTCCTTGGGCTTTTGATGCTCTTGGGGAGGAATATACCTATCCTTCTTCTCCTCTCTTTCTTTCCAAGTGGCATTGCGATTACGCCAATCTCTGTTAGGTCTCTCTAACCCTCATATCTATTCCAACCTTAATTTCCACTAGGTCTTTGATAGTTTGCTCAATAACCTCCCTCTTGGTTGGCAAGGAAGTTCACTTCCACATTGTACAACGCTTAAAATTGGGCTTCATTGGGGTTTACTCTACCAACACCCACAATATTAACACTCTTCGTACCAACACCCATGACATTTTTAGACAAGATGTCCAGCTGGGTCATCATCTTTGGAATGTTTGGTATCTTTCTTGATCTTTTTCGATCTGCTCCTTTGTCATTCTAAAGTTGAGAGGAGAGACTTGGTCTTCACGAGTGTACCATGCCCTGTTGATCTTGGTCATGCAATCAAGGAGTTGGGAAGCTACTTCATAGGGTTGTTGCATTATACCGCCAGGAACAAGTTGATCAACAACTCCTTTGTTCACTGAGTCGAGACTCCTATAGAAGTATTGTAGCAACAAATTGTTGGGCAATCCATGAGTTGAGCATTGCAACACCAACTTCTTAAACCTCAGCCACGTCTCTTGGATTGGCTCACCCTCTAAGCGTTTGAAACCTTGGATACTATCCCTAAGTGTCATCATCTTTGATGGGGCAAAAAATCTCACTTGGAATACTGTGATCAGCTCCATCCAAGAAGTGATTGAATCTCGTGGCCACTCAACCAACCACTTGCTGTCCTCGCCCGTCAGAGAAAATAGGAATAACCTTAGACGGATCGATTCTTGCGATATGTTCTTAAATGAGAACGGTCCACAAACATTAACAAAATTTCTGATATGCTCATGGGGATCCTCATGAGCCAACCCCCCCAAATAAGCCTTTTAATTGTAGGATCTGAAGCATGATACTTGTGATGTGAAAAACAATGTTTCTTTCAGCTGTTGGTAAACGAATGGCTCCAACATCACCCACTTGAACTGGATCATTGATGTTCGGGTCATTGAAATCATTGAGGTTTCCAACATCATCTTGGTGGCCTACTTAGCTACCATTACTTCCGTTAACACTCATCTCCTCCTCTGTTTAACACAAGCAACACAGAACCAAAACTAAAATAAGTAGATTCAACTATAACTAATATCACAATTCAACTTCACCAAAAGAATTTTAAACAACACCACTCCCCGACAGCGATGCCATTTTGATTTAACGTTTCAAGCACACCTTATCCAATTCTAGGTGCCAACGATCGTTAGTCAGTATAAAACCCAATAATTAAGTTAGGGTCGAAACCCACAGGGAGCGGTACATGTTCAAATTCAATTAGTAAGTGCAAACGTGGTCTAATCAGCCATAAGAATAGAAATTATCAAAAAAGACATGAATAAAATTAAAGGGGTGACACGAATGTCAGATGCGGGTTTTGGTTTTTAATTATCAACTTCAAATCAGTCACAAACACTTTGAAATAACAATAAGTAGAGAAATTCTCGGGATGTGATCGATTATAGGTAAATTTCGATCTATGGGTAATTGAAACTACTAGTAAAAAACTAATAATTAGTGAGTAGGCTAGACTATAAGGGAGAGAGTTTTATCTCGAACAACTATCCCGAATCAAGTTTCTTTCGAACATCAACAAACATAACAATGAAGAACAACCCACACCTTAATTTAACCATTCTCTTGAGCTAGATGGATAGGATTGGGTTTAGGATTAACTCTCTCGAGCTAAATCCAGCTCAACCTAATATCTACAAATCATTAATCGATAATCTTAGTTCTAAAACTTCTCTCTCTCGCAAGCCAAGAACACAAAATTAGAACTACATTTGCAACTACAATTCATAAATTAAATCACAATTAATGATTAATCTCACTTCAAAATAACATTTAAACTAGTAATTAACAATACCAATAAACTAATTCAATTCATAATCACATGATCACACCCCAAGAATTAGGGTTTTAGCCAAATATCATAAAAGAGTAAAAATGATTACCGAATCAATTAGCCATCAACTGGGTATGAGTAATTTAGTCTTTACAATGCTTCAATTTGTAGAATAATCGAAACTCACTTCCAAAATCTCCAAATTGAATCTCTAAAATTCTTCTAAACTATGGAAAACTACAGAGAAAAGTGTTCTAAACTCAATTCGCATTCACCAGCATAAGTCTGCATACTCAAATAATTGCTCAAAATCTGATTTATAGTCACCAGAAATAAGCCACAAAGGGCCATTTGGCGAAGTAAGTCGGGCTTTCTGAACCACTTGACGAACCTCCCATTGATCTCTTCCACCGCCTTTTCGCCTTGGCGCTCAACATCATCAAGTTTTGTAACTTTGGGCCATCTCTCTTTGCATCGCGGAACTGATCGACGATTTACCGACTGCTCCTTTTTGTCGCTAACTTGGTTTCTTCCCTCAAGGTTGGCACACTGGAACTTTAGGCGGTCAAGCTAGCCACTCGGCGATTCACCAAGTGCTCTTGGCGATCACCAAGCTTGCCTTTCTTCATTTCTTCCGTTTGTTTTGTTCCTTTTTGCCTGTTAGTGTCCTTTCTTTTTCCCTCTATTCATATACCTGAAAATCAAGGGTTTAACATCAGTTTATGGCATAAATTAAGCATTTGAGGACAATAATCTATATAAACAAAGCCCCGAATGGGTCCAAATCTCAGACTCATCAGTGGTTGGATACTTGTGTTCAATAATTCTTTACTTAGAGTTAGTTGAGTACTTGCTGAGTACCGTATTATTTGGTACTCATTCCTTACTTCTACACTTGTGTATGTTACGAGCCTGAATCTTTGTTATTATCTTTCCTCTATATTGTTTTTGAGGTTTCACCGCGGAGACTTGAGAGGTAGTTGCTTGTCATCTCAGCGGGCAACCTTGTTCCTTTATAATGTTCTTATTCTACTCGAGAAGCAATGACATTGAGAATTTTACTTTTCCTTCATTTTATTGTAATACATTAGAGGCTTGTACACGTAAAAACCATATTTTGGTGGGTTTAATTAAGTTGTTTATGTTATCCTCTCTAGTATATGGTATTAGACGTTATTTCTTGCTTTACTTCCGTATTTATCATTATATGTTGGATTTTTGGGTGACTTGTTTTGGTGGGATAAGACGAGTGCCATCACATCCATTTTTGGATCGTGACAAATGGTATTAGAGTCGGGTTCATAGGTCTTACGTGTACACAAACCAAGTCTAAATAGAGTCTTGCGGATTAGCACGACGACATCTGTACTTATCTTTGAGAGACTCTTAAGATAGTTAGGAAACTTCTTTTTGTTCAAATATTCTTATCGTGTGTCTTACCTTCGCTAGTTCTGAGTGTGGCTTTTTCTTTTGGCAGATGGTGAGGACTAGAGCTACTGTTGCGAGTAGAGGTGGGGAGGTAGTTTCCGAGACACTTATTGAGACCCCAAGAAGGGGTAGGGTAGAGCCCGAACTAGAGGCCATGCCATAGAGCAACATCAGTGAGGGGTCGTGCTAGAGAGGTATCTCGGAATTCACATGTTTATGTTAGAGAGGACCAGGTTTTTCTAGAGTATGTCGCTGCACCATTGCTTCAAGATGCCTTATTGAAGGTGTTGGCTGTGCTCGAGAGCTTTACTCAAGGTGGTGGTGTGACATGCACATGATACATCAAAACTTACACTTCACTTAAGAAGTATAAAAGGGTCTAATTCAATTATAGAACTCAATAAGAGTTAAGGTCGATCCCACAGGGAATATTGAAGAAATAAATCTACTAGTTCTTATGTTCAGTTGTGGTTTATATTTCCATACACAAAAATGCATAAAGTAAATTGGGTTGGATTTAGTGTTCAAGTAACCAATTTTAACTAGAATCCAATAGTAACAAGCTATAATCTCAAGGTTTTGATTATCAATTAGAAGAGACCAGACTTGTGTTCCCTATGACTTTGGAATACAACTTAGATTTCACATAATTAAAAATTGTTCGATGTAAAACATGAATTATTAGCTAGTTAAGAACACCTAATCGCTTGTGATCCTTATTAGGTGAATATCACTCATCTCTTCTCGGTCTTAGAGTGTTTGCATTATTAATTCTTGCTTCCTCGTTTAGAAAACTGTGAGACCTCGTGGTTCTTTCGCATAATATGCATATCATTGCATGAGTGTATGAGGTTTATATGACTTGGTGTATCACGTTGAGAGAACAAAGTTTCTAAGGGGTGGTAAAAATCAAATAATAGACTAATGTTATGGGTCAAGGATGCCCTTCAACAAGTTCGAGTTAAGGAATGTCTCTTGTTACACCCCGCTCGTTCGGAAGGTTTGTGTTAACCAGTACCTTGGAGTATGACAAAGAGTGTCTTATATGCTAAGAATGATGTTTTATAAGGTGATGTAGTCACCCAATGATCGTAATTTAAGTTTTGAAGTCAACCAAGTTGGGAAATAAAAGTCGACAAAGGTTAGAGTAAGTTTCTTTGATAAGCTCTCTGAAATTTGGGTTAAATTTCTTGGAGCTTTTCTCCTAATCTAATCAGCTTTAGAAGAACCCCAATATACCAAATAGAAGGTCTACGAGTCAATTTCCAACGCACTAAACCATTTATCCATATGACTTCAGAATTGAGAGATATTCAGATTTTAGTGAGACTGCACAAGCAGGCACGTGAAGGTGGCCACCTAGACCTTATGTTGGTTTAGCTTTATAAGATTTGGTTTCCCTTCATTTTTGTAACACCCAGATTCGAGAAAGGAAAAAATCTTGATTTTCAGAAGTTGCAGGTACCACCGACGGAGGCCACCTACGGACCGTCTATTAACTTATGGCCCGTCAGTCAGCTTCATCGCTGGGCCAATCGACTTTTAGTTTCCGACCCCAGATTTCATCCCTCCGACAGCCAAACGACGACTGACAGGACAGACCATCAGTCGACTCACGACCCGTCAGTCAGCTCTGTCGATGGTCCAGTTGACTTTTAGTTTTAGAACCCAGATTTTAGCCCTCTGACAGCCAAACGACGACTAACAGGACAGACCGTCAGTCGACTTACCGTGAGTCAGCTCCGTCGATGGGTCATTTGACTTTTTAGTTAGGGGAAGTCAGGTCTTTTACTTTTTGTTTTAAACTATTTCGTTTTGGTCAGTTTTAGCCTATTATTCTAGTTAGATTTTACCATAAACCATTATTCTCTATAATTCACCAAGCTTAGAACAAAAGAGGAGAAAAAGGCGACTCAAAACCCTTCCAAGAACACAACAAGTTTTCTTCAGTTCCAACCCCAAAATCGAAAGATTTCTCCGTGAATTTTGACACCAGGTATGTGGGATTTCCCTAGTGGATTCCTTTCATCCACTAGGTCCCTAGAATTCAGTCAGATTCTTGATTCCTATATCTTTCTTAGACATAAGGTTTCTAAAACCTTAGATAGTAGTTGTGATTTAGCTGTTAGAATATTCCTAATCAGATTATCATGTTCTCGTGGAATCTTTGCTTAGTTCTTCGCATGAAACTCATAACCCTAGTTGTGTTGATTCTCTTAGTTCACGAATTACACATGCTAGGTCAGTTAAACATATATACATATTCCAGTTTTGAACATCACCTTATCAGTATATTTCAGCATGAACCTTATTTTGAGTTATAAATATTGAGAAGCTTTTTAAAGCCAACACTTGAGTTTTAAACTGAGTTATTGAGAAAGTTAAGATGAGTTTTGAGAAAGAGCTTGTAAAACATGATTAGTATGACAATCGAGTAGGCCATCAATGTTTATGCAGTATGACTTCCTGAGTCGTCAATGATCATATTATAATATGATTTTGAATTATTTTTGAGAAAGAGTTTTCAAGTATGAGTATCTGCATGTCAGTATTTTGAGCTATTCAGTATTTTAGTCATAATGTATCATATATATATATTCAGTTAGGAATAGGCTTAGCACTGAGTGGACTAGGGTTTCACTGTACCTTTATAATCCCAGAACTACGTGCCCCCATAGGTTAAGTCCCCTCTGTTGGGCATTAGTTTTAGTGATCATGCCAGTGACGCCTTTATACCCCTAGCAAGGTATATCAGACCCCTCAATGGGGTGTGTACATCGGACACCACAAATAGCTCATGTGGTGGTTATGTCGATTACTAGTAGCTACCACAGTCAGACTCTAGTGTATTTCACCAAGTTTTCAGTGATACTTCAGTATTCACTCTCAGTATGTTATGTACTTAGTCATTGCATTCAGTTCAGTTCTTTTCGGTATGTAACAATATTTCCATCAAGTTTAGATTATGTCATTGCTCAGTTATGCTTTGTTTAGCTATATGTTTATTTAGCTTTTATCCTATCCTGCATGCTCAGTACCTTCTAAGTATTGACGCATACTCTGCGCTACATCTTTTCATGATGTGGGTTCAGGTCCTCAACATTCAGATCACGCGTAGATTGGTTCCTGATCCACATTCAGCAACTTCAGTGGTGAGTGCTCATACTTCGAGGACAATAGACATGCTTTACACTTTCGTCTTTTTATTCAGT
Organism: Solanum tacnaense; assembly: GCA_029582525.1. Classification (NCBI taxonomy): domain Eukaryota; kingdom Viridiplantae; phylum Streptophyta; class Magnoliopsida; order Solanales; family Solanaceae; genus Solanum; species Solanum tacnaense. Next base: position 7,459 of record JAJOOD010001924.1, read on the forward strand.
TTTTCAGTTTTGCTAGAGTTAGCTGGGGGCATGTCCCAACAACTTTAGTCAGTTAGAGGCTTTTCAGACATAGTACTAGATTCAGTTTTAGTTTTGTGTTTGATCCTCCAGTTATTATTAAGCTCATAGTCTTTTATATATTCATAATAGTATAGGGTATTCCCCACTTTTAGTTATCAGGTTTTAAGATTCCACATAGTATATTTATTCAGTAATATCTTAGTATGCTTATGATATGTCAGCTCAGGGTTAAATTCGGTCACTCATGATCCTAGGTCCCGTGTTTACGTCCTGGGGGCAGCCTCGTGACGTGACAATTTTATCTTAACTTTTTCGACCAAATAAGAAGAAAATAGTCCTAACTCCTCTATAAACGGTCCCCTATCATCAAAGCAAAGATATACAAGATTTCAACATGGTTTCACCCTCGGAAGGTTTATAGAGACTGTGTTACTTCTTTCCTCCTCATTGGTTGTGATTTGGAGGATTCTTCATAGTGAAAGAGTCTCGTTTTTTAGGTTGCGTTGCTGCTGTTTGGAGGTAATAATTCTTACCCTTAATTTTATTGAGTGTGTCTAAGTTATAGCTATGCTATATAATCAAGAACAGGAATAGACGGCTGAAAAATTGTATTTGGATAGTTTTGTGATGTTGGGCTATTTTGAAGTATTTTCTGATGTTGCTGTTGCTGGAATTTTCAGAAATGATTTTTTTGTGTGTGGTTGTGTTTGATATGAGTTTGGAAGAGAAGAAGAATTATAGATGGGTAATTACTTGTAAGATAAATAAGTGTAACATTGGTTCTATTATTGCATTGAAATTTTGAAATGGTTTCTTCTTAGTTCAACGTCTTGTGTTTGAGGGGATTGTTTGTTATTGAGGAGATTGTTTGTTATTGATAAGACATGATAAAATAATATAAGCTCCATCAATTTTATGTTAAGGTTCTTCCCTTTTATTCTCCTATTGCTTATGAAAAGAAAGACATGATTCCAAACCTAATTATTGGATGAACTCACATGATGGTTATCAGAAGCCGTAGGTTTGAGTTATTATGGTTATAATGAATAATTATAGGATTGAATACATATTTTTTTTCTAGATTTAATGGTTTGAAGAATCATGGTTGAGATTTGGTTGTGGTTATTTTGGGGTTGGAAAGGAGTGGTGTGGTGATATGCCGAGTTTATATTGTTGTGCAGGCATAATCTATTTGGTTGTTGTTGACTATTGTATCGTCCTCCACTTGTTAATAGCTGCTGCAAAAATGTATGTATGTCATCAATTTGGTGTTGTAATTTGGAGAAGAAAATGTAATGAAACACATTTAAAAAGGGTCTGGCGAGCTAATCACTCTGCTAGTAAGCTCTAAATTGCTACTTTGACCCTAAAATGTAATATTCTGCCTGTAATGGTTGTGTGACATGATTTTATGTAGATTACATGCTCTAAGGAAGAGGTACAATCCATATGAATACCGCAAGACCCATAATTGAGGTATGTTAAGGCTAAGCGATGTACTTCCTTTGAGCACAAATTTTGGAATCCTAAATCGTCAAAGGTTGTTTTACTATTCTATTGCTAGAAAGACCTTTTGTGAAAGGCATTGAGATTGCAACTAGTGTATTTTTGTGACTCCATTATGTTGCTATTCCACTCGTTCAGTTATATAGAGTTGTCGGCGCCTTTATGTCATTTTATTGATTCTCTTGACTATAGGTCCATGTGTACAAATTCTTATTCTTCTTTAGGTGTTGTAACTTAAAAGATTAGGGATGAACAATATGAATTTGAAATCAGTCATCCTTCCTCTTGAATTTATATTTTTGAAAAACTTTAAAATAATACGTTGACTATGCATATTTAATTTATATAAGGTTGGATGTCAGTCATGGAAGCTACCAGAGTTTTTGGTTCATGTGGTATATTTATTACCCTTTTTACAACAACTATTTATGATTTTACTTTCTGCCTTACATACCAGTACAATTTTATTTGTATTGATGTCCCGTTGCTTGGGGACGCTGCATTTTGTTTCGTGCGTGCAGGTCCAGGTAGGGATCTTGATTGACCCCTCCACTAGGATACAAGGTTCAGCTGTGAGTTAGGAAACTCCACTTCTTCTTGGAGCTTTCATAGGATGTTTACTTTTGTTGTACAATTTGGGTATAATCTGGGGCTTTTCCCGACCAGTGCTTATGACACTCTTAGAGGCTATTGTGGACATGATATTCTAGGTTTCTTTCTGTAGCTTCTAGTCTCGAGCCCTATAGGATTGGCATGTATATTTATGTATGTACGTATGTATATCTTGAGTTGCAGCCTCGTTGGCTAGCTAGTACTTTATTATCTTTGGCTTGTCTACCTTCGTCTATATGACTTGTTGTTATTCAGTTTATTACCTTAATGGTCCAGTCGTAGTATTCTAGATGTTATGCTTCCCAACCTTCTAGATCCACAGTTGAGTTAGTTGGTATGTTTCCGTGGCTAACTCGATCGCATAAGGTATCGAGTGCCAGTTACGCTCCCCCTAGTTTGGGGAGTGACAAAAACTATCCCCTCCCCGACTCAAATCTTCAAAATGAGTTTATAGATTGTGGAGTTCATTCGTTTCTAGATTTTCCTAATCATATCCTTCTCTCTCGAGCTAGTGATGAATAGAGGCATGTTCTTTTGCGTGCATTCATTAGAAAACAATCAATATGAAAATAAAAATGAAGCATGCAAGAGATCAATTGACTGTTATTAGTAGTTGATCCTAATGTTGCTCCCTAGTCATGGTTTCCACAACCGTAGTTATGGTGTTTAACTTCTCATGTTCTCAACAAAAGAGTAGTGAAACATTATGAAGAATCGAAGATGAAAAACTTATGATAATGGAATTCACTCTGTTTCAATTTTGAACTGAAAATAGAATCAAAACAATGTTCAATTATCCAAAATATAAAACCAAAGCAACAAAATCTATCATCTTTGTCGATAAGAACTTGTCTCCAATATGTGAATAGTAATAATAAAACCCTAAGTAACTAATTATAGTCTTAAAGATAAATCCTAGTAGAAGTAGGAAAGTTTTTTTTTGTCGCTATTATTCACGGACAGTAAAACGGCTCGTGAAGCTCTTCACGGTCCATTTAAGCCATCCGTAGTCCTTCACTTAGTACAATTCATTCAACTTCTGCCTCCGCTTCCCATGAGTCTCAATATGGACCGTATAAGTCTCTGCAACTCGTATGTAGTCTCGCTCAACTGTCCTCAAATTTAGACTTTAACTTGATTTTAGCCTACAACTTCACGAATTCCTGGCTTTCTAATTTAAGTCACCACAGACCGTACACGGTCTCGTTCACTTGCACTTGGATTTTTCCTCCTTGAGGCTATCTTCACGCTTGGTTTCACAGTTTGTACAGAGGTCCATGACTCGTATAGCTATTTGTCATCAACTACTTCACTATCATTTCAAGTTTTCTCTTTCAACTCATTTCACAACCTCTTTTCCTGCTCATTTACACCAAAAGACATCATATCGACAAAAAAACATGCTTTGTTAGTTGCAATAATCCTTTGTTTTTGGTGTTGAATGTGCCATAAGTTCAAGACACATTAAAACTGTTACATCCCGAGCCTACACTCTGGATGCGACTGGCACTTGAGAACCATTATTGGCCCCAAGCAAACCTTTGGCCTGGTTCAACTCTCAGCGGAAGACTTGCTCAACATTAGATAAACTCAAACGAAAGCTTTAACTCATAAGTCTCAAATACTTAAAATCAGATTATTTAGAACTAAAAATTCAACTAGTGAAAGAGGCAACTCAAGTCTTAACATAAACAATGGAAATGAACAAGACTCATGTACTACTACTGTCTATATATGAAGCCTCTACTAACTGAAATGGACGTTGGGACAAGACCCATAACATCCTAATAAACAAATACTGACTGAAAAGTAAACTCAAAATGGAGCCCTCCGGAAAGCAAGGAGGCTCACCAACTCTAGCTGGAACTCGACTGGATCAACGGAGCATCGATTGATGATCCTGATTCCCTGTATCTGCATCATAAAAAATACATGCCAAATAGCGTTAGTACATGGAATGTACGAGCATGCAAGGGGAAATCTAAAACATGACATAAGCTTGAACTGGAACTGAAGAAACAACTTACCTCGTCTCAACGTAACTCACTTACAACTCATTTCAATATAAAAGCAAGAACAATAATGCGATATAAAGAAAATCTTTTAAAATAATAGATAACAACTCAATGTATTGGAAAATACAACAAAACTCAGTTTGTATGTAAAAATACAAAATAAACTGTGTTTGAGAGATTTTCTAACCGAAAACCATCATTATGAGCTATATGATGATACAACGTATCGCCCACGCTTCCAGAACTATCCTATACCTTGCCGGGGTATTGAACTCCTTAACTAAGTGGATCCACTAAGCTATGCTTCAAAAGCAATTAGGAATCATCAAAAAAGTATGACCCTTTCTACCTCGTTTGTTACATAGTTTATGAGACTTTGAGTTATCTGAACTCGTCCCCATATCGGGTCTCAATACTACTCCCAAAATATAACTTAGCTCATACATTTAAAAACATTTCCTCATCCTCAAATTTGAGATTATTACTCAAAAGGTTTCTCTTAAAACAAATAGTACTCCTAATGAACTCCTTTGGAAATCGGTGTTTCCCCTCATTTTAAATGTAAACAAATTTACTCTTGGGAATACTTAGTTCCCATATATTCATTTTTATAAATGAAACTCAACTATACTCATCCTCATACTCAAGTACTCAAGTCTTAAAATAAGATTTAAAAGATTGTAAAAGACTTCTTAAAATAACTCAAAAGAACTCTCAAGACCTAACTCTTAACTCTACCTTGAATTTGACATATGAATTCAAGGTTATGATTCATGTTATGAATTATCTATCGATGTTTAGATGTAGTTTAGAGTAGTTAGAAGCAATAGGGACTAAAGGTACATTTTAAAAGGACTTAGACGGAGCAAACAACAGAAAAATGGTGGGGGTAGGCGACCCTGGCGCATTGCTGGCGCGGGGTGCCATCCCCTTGACTTCAGAGTCACCAAAATGGCGCACTGCTGGGGCACCACCCCAACCCCTCTGGAGCATCTGGGGTGCACCGCCCCAACCCATGCCCAGGTAAATTCGATGAATTTTTCCTCTCATTTTCTGATCCTAATTCACCTAAAATTTATTGATTTCCTCATGTTTTCCTTAGATTCAACTACCCAATACAAGTACACAAGAATCTACTAAAAAACAACGTCAAACTCTATATATTTATCTTAAGAACTCATTAAACCCATCCTAATTCAAGAATGAAAGCGATACTTCAAAAACACTGATCAAGAACTTAAATCTTTCAGTATTTATGGATGAATTCAAATACATAAATAATGATTGGTGTGTGGGTGAATGGACCCAACACTATGAAAACTTACATACCTCGATTTGGCGAAAAAAGCCTCGATTGGCAAGAAACCTCGATCGTTCTTCCTTTTTCTCCTCTTTTTTCTTCTTGAACTCTCTTCTAAACCGTAAGCATAAATTTGGATTGTAAAACTGACCCAAATCAGATTTGACCCCAAAATATTTACTAAAAACGTTTTAAGCTAACGGGGTAAGGAAAAATACCAAAATACCCTCATTAATTCGAGTAACTTTCCTTAACTGGACATGCAAATTTCAAATGGGCATATCTCCCTCATCCAAACTCGAAATTTAGCAAACTCAGTGGTGTTGGAAAGAGGATTCCAAGACCTATCATTTAATATCTTTTGGGTCGCCTAACTCATCCTATACTGAAATTTATGGTCTATTGAAGTTGACCCAAAACTCACAACTTAAGCATAACTTGGAAAATTCTCATTTTAGCTATTTCCGATTTAGAGCTTTCTAAATTTAGCTCTTTCTAAGGTGGGATGTTACAATATCTCCCCCTTGGGAACATTCATCATTGAATGAGATAACTCTAAAGTAGAACTAAGGGTGGAAACATCTAACACCCTACTCAAATATCCAACATGCAATTTAACACAACATTTCGACTTAAAAGTATCAAGAAAAGAATTAGTACCTTGATTTGAAGCTTCTCCAGGAGCAAAGAGATGTGGGTATCTCTTTTTCATATCCTCCTCAGCCTCCCAAGTAGTTTCCTCAACAAATTGATTTCTCCATAAGACCTTGACTGATGCTACCTCCTTGGTTCTCAACTTACAAACCTGACGATTCAGAACCTGAACGGGAATCTCCTCATAAGATAGGTTGTCCTTAATACCAATATCTTTAGTTGGTATAATAAGTGAAGGATCGCCCATACACTTCTTCAACATTGAAATGTGGAATACCAGATGGATTGCTACCAATTCTGGCGGTAGCTCCAACTCATAGGCTTTGTTGCCGATCCTCTGGGATATTCTGTAAGGACCAATATACCGGGGATTGAGCTTCCCCTTCTTGCCAAACCTCATAACACCCTTCACGGGGGAAACCTTCAAATAAACCCAATCATCCAACTCAAACTCTAAGTCTCTTCTCCTAACATTTGTATAGGATTTCTGACGACTCTGTGCTGTTTTCAACCCTTCTTGAATGGCTTACACTTTTGAACTCAAACCTTTCTGGAAAGACTTTCAAAATTGTGCACCTCTATCTGAAATGATGGACACCAGAACTCCATGAAGTTTGACTACCTCTTGAATATATAATCTTCTGCTGAAAAAGTAGTCTTTACCGGCAAAAAGTGGGCTGATTTAGTCATCTGATCTACAATCATCCAAATAGAATCATGCTTCCTGCGTGACCGTGTCAACCCAGTCATAAAATCCATATTGATCATCTCCCACTTCCATTCTGGAATCTCTATATTCTGAGCCATACCACCTAGCCTTTGGTGCTCTACCTTGACTTGTTGGCAATTTGGGCACTTAGCAACGAACTCTGCGATGCATGATGTTTGCCGTAATCAATGAAACAACTTCCAATTCAAGTGTCTACGATCGTGCAATAGTATAATAACCCAACCAAGGGTTGGGATCCTCCCAAGGGAGTGGTTTTGAGAATTAATAGAAAAATAAATTTTAGCTCTAACTTGTCGTAACTAAAGATAGTAATGAACAAAAACATAGTAAATAAAAGGGGGTGACACGAAAGTGCTAAATATCAAATGGGGTTTTTGTCATAAGTGGTAAAGATAACAAAAATAACAATAAAATCAAGTATGGGGAAAGGTTCTTGGGGTGTGACCGCAATACAAGTTGAGATAAATTGTTGGGTACATGCTTTCGATAAGAAATTTGCAAGACAATAGTGACTAGGCTAATCTTTAAATGGAAATAAATTTCCTCTCGGGAAACTTACCCCATTTCAAATGGGTTCCTCTCAGACACCCATTTGCCGGATGAAGGCCAACCTACGCCTTACCCCACTCACTTAAGAGTTTTCATCAGATATTGAGATAAAATAAGCATTCGAGGACACTATTTCTATCAAAATAAAGCCCAAAATGAGTCCAATTTGTGGACTCATCAACACCCCCAACTTAAACATTTGCTTGTCCTCAAGCAAACTTAAGTTCAGCCGTTCAAAAAGGGTGCCTCAAACAGTGCTACACAAGACTCAATCATGAATTCCCACAACAAGACTCAATTTACTTATGCAAGGATTAATTGTGTACCCAAAGATTCAAGTTGTGACACACCATTACCAAAGATTCTCATGCTCGCAATACTTGCTACTTGTGCAAGTTCAAGCTCAACAAAAAGTATCTAAATGCCCTCACATAAAGAATGATTCCATATCCACACAGAGAGGTTTATCAATTCAAGATCCGAAATCAGATGCAACGCTCACACTCAAAAAGAGGAACACAATGCATGTTTTCACCCATGGGTTTTCCCTTATTTTCCAATCGACTTTCGATTCGGCTTACTCAAGATCAAAAAGGTCTTTCTAAGGCTTGTAATTGGGATGAGTGCAAAGGTATGGTCATTTAGGCTCAGTGACTTTTCCTCGTGAGATGTGATATTCTCAAGGCATTCCCTTCTTTTCCTTTATCAATTCTTTTTCTAGTGCTTCTAAGTCACCTTTTTATTCATCTCCATGGATTGCTTGAAACCCGATTTCCTTCGTACTTTATTCCACTTTTTTTTTTGAAGGGGTTCCATTTTTATGCAATAGCATGAGTAAAGGGACTTTTCTTGCACTTCTTGACTTATCCTTTTCCTTTTCACCACACCCCCAACTTAGGCTGTTAGCCTAAGTTGGCTATTCGCTTAAACCACAAATCAAGAGGATTATAGGCAGTGGGTCAAGTAAGGTCTAGGGTTCATCAAGGTTCTTCCAAAGAAAGGTAAGGCTCAAAGGGTGTTCAAAAGAGTTTCACATGCTCACGGGTAGGCCACAAAAGAGGTATATATCAAATTTGTCTCACACTCTTTAAGGTTGCCTAAGATCATCTCAAGTGGACACCTTTCTAAATCAATTAGACTAACGGGGAAAATTTTAGGTTTATTCATGCATGTATCAAAGCAAGCTAATCACACAAGGCATTGACACTTGAGTAAAACAAGACTACACACCTTCGCTAGTGTGCAATGGTCATTACAAGAGAATCAATTCGATAAATGGCTAATCACAATGAGATGCAAAGAGTTCACATATTGTTTATGCAACTTCATTTGGTCTCGTCGTAGCCGCACATTCATGTTCGTTCAATTGAGAGCTCTATTCAAGTCATCAGTAATGATCGAAACTGAGACTCAAATTTTTGCAAAAGAACAACCACATTCAACTCACGAGGGGTGGCGAAAATGTGCGAAAAATTTAAAAATTTTCGGAAGGGTCAAAAATCATTTACAATAAAAAACAAAAGGGAGCCATGAGCTTACACAATCACAAAGCAGTTTTTAAAAACACAATTAATAACCCATATGTACACCAAAACACAAGTATCAGCACAAAAGGTGTGGACCTCACCCCACTACAATTAAAAGCGTTTGTCCTCAAATGTAAATAATGACAATATCCAGAGTTTGAGAAAGATAAGACATAAAAAGGGGTAAAGAAGGGTCCTGTCTATGCAGTCTCTCTATCTGCCATGGCATCAGTGCCCGATGCATCTCCCTGAAGTAAAATAATGGACCACGGAGTATTGTTGTTTTGGTTCTCATTGTTTGCCTTTGCCTTGGCCTCTGCCACAAGATTAGCTGCAATCATTTGGTCTATCTCATGAGCTTCTCCAAAGGCCCGTATTGCATTAACTAAACTTTGAGCCCATGGAGGCACATTAGGGTCGATGGGAATTTATCTTTTTGCCTTGGCTTCCTTGGCATATTTCCTTTGTCTGGCTAGCTCTGCTTTCTTTTCATCTTTTTAAAACTCTCGTGCTCTTATGTGCCTGTGTGGATCATTTCTCCCTGCTACTTTTGATCTAGCCATTTCTGCAAAAACTTCGAGGCTAAATTAGATCGTAATTCAAACAGGAGCAAAAGAGTGTTTCTGAGTGTGGAATCGCTTAGCCAAGCTAGTTGGCGAAGTGCTTATCCTGTTAGGCTAAAAGTTGAACTTGATGTACAAATAATATAAGGGCGCAGACAAAAGGTGAACAAGGGATCTTTCGGCGGGTCGCCGAGTGCATTATGCGAATTAACCTGACCGCCGAAAGTCACAGATTAATGAATACTTAAAGTATTCAGTTAAAGACGAAATGGGGATGTTAAGTGAACCACTGAGCAGTTCGGAGGATTTTGTTCATCTCGCCGATCAGCTCAACTTGTCTATTTTCGACCCAGCCTTTTAAAGTTTACCTCGCAACCCCAGAGAATGCAACTTAAGCTTATATAACTCAATTTCAATTAAGACTCATAGAAACTTTTATTCCCACAGCGAACAATTCAACTCAAAGCATAGCTAAGTGGGAGTCCCTCAAATCATGCAGAAAATACTAAATCATAATCGATAATATATGCAATTCTAGTAACTTAGAGACTCAATAGAGATTTTATAATCTCAATCATTATGTAAATGAGTACAAATTTTGATAAAATAACTGAGGGGTTCAATTACCAACCTTTGATGCCGAATTAGATAGTACTGACTTGCTAGGCAGCAATGTGCGAGCACAATTTGACACTTAAAATACTCTAAAAGTGCAAGAAATGTAATTTCTAGAGTGTGAGTGTGAGTTTGTGAAAAGGGACAAAGTGAAAGAAAGTGAATGAATTGGAACTTTTAAACTTGTGGCTTGTGACCGTCCAGTTTCAGCTCATTCGGCGATATTAGTCGATCTCGCTCAATCACTCGATAAAGCGCCGAATATCTAATTTTCTTGCCGAATATAACAGAATATTCAGTTCAGGTGGGCAATGCATCGACGGTCTTTATTGAGATCGCTAATGGAGTAGGCGATGTGCCGACAAAAGTCACACTCCGCCGAGTTTTACAGACTCAACCTTTAAGATGTATTGCGTCAAATGGTGGGAATGATCGGGTACGCCAAACTTGTTGGCGATCCGCCAAACTAAACTGTTGCTCGCCTCCATATATCTTTTCAAGCACTTTCCTTACTCAATCTGTACAAACAACACACTATTATTTTATCAAGATAACAAAAGGCGAGTAAATGGTTATGGGTTGCCTCCCAAACAGCGCCTTAGTTAACGTCGTGGCACGACGCAAGTTAACCTTCAAACCTCACTCTTTGGGTTAGCCATAGTATCACTGGGCAAACCCCCCTGTTATCTCGGGTTGAGATGAGATGAGATATGACCCATTTGGGTCTCTAACTGCTTGATTGAAATGGAATGAGAGGTGACGGTCTGGATGAGGGTAGACACATCTTGTTTCTTGCCTTTTAGCATTTTGTCTGACCCTTCAACTTTGTTTAGGATAGACGAGAGCATATCCTCGGACCTACCACCTTCCGAATCCTTGGGATTCTGACGCTCGTGGGGAGGTACATATCTATCCTTCTCCCCATCCTTCCAATTTGGATTACGGTCCCTCTATTCACGATCTCGATCCTTCCAGTTGTCGTCTCTAACCCATCCTTGATTTACACCCTGCCTTGGGTAGTTGGAACGATAGTCTCCGCCTTGGTTAGCTAGAAAAATTACTTCCTCATCATACATGGCTTCAAACTCCATCTCCTCAGGATTTGCACCTCTGACTCCCACAACATTGACACCACGAGTACTAGCCCCCATGACATTTTTGGATAAAATGTCAAGCTGCGTCAGGATCTTGGCCATGTTTTGGTCTTTCTCATTATCTTTCTCAACCTGTTCCTTGGATAGCTGAAATGTGACCGGTGAGACTTGGTCTTCGCGGGTGTACCACGCCCTGTTGATGGTTGTAATGCCGTCGAGAAGTTGAGCTGCTATTGCATATGGTTGCTGCATTAATCCACCGGGCGAGAGTTGGTCAACTACATCTTTGTTTACCGAGTCTAGACTCTGGTAAAAGTATTGAAGGAGCACATTATCCGATAGACCATGAGTTGGGCATTGTTACACTAATTTCTTATACTGGAGCCAAGTTTCATGCAGAGGCTCTCCAGTTAAACGTTTAAAGTTTTAGATTCTATCCCGAATAGTCATCATCTTCGAGGGAGGGAAAAATCGCACATTAAATGCAGTTACCAACTCCTCCCAAGAAGTGATCGAGTTTCGTGGCAACTCAGCTAGCCACTTGCATGCTTCGCCCATCAATGAAAAAGGGAATAGCCTTAATAGAACTGATTCCTGAGAGATGTTTTTGAACGAGAATGATCCACACACATCTACGAAGTTTCGAAGATGCTCAAGTGGGTCCTCATGAGCCAATCCACTGAAAAGTGCTTTTAGTTGCAAAAGTTGCAACATGGTGCTTGTGATGTGGAACACTGCATTTCCCTCTGCTGGAGGTAGGCGGATAGCTCCAACACCTCCCATGAGATGTGGATCATTAATGATGGGCTCTTGGACATCGTTGAGGTTGCCGACATCATCTTGATGGCCCACCTGGCTCCCGTTACTAACGTTAACACTCATGCTTTCTAAAATATTTACACAATAAACAAAACAAAACTAAAAATTAAGTTAGCAAATTACAACTAAGAAGAACAAAAATTCTATCAAACTAAAAATTCTCAAATAACACCACTCCCTGGCAGCGGCACCATTTTGATGTTTGCCGTAATCAATGACAAACTTCCAATTCAAGTGTCTACGATCGTGCAATAGTATAATAACCCAACCAAGGGTTGGGATCGTCCCAAGGGAGTGGTTTTGAGAATTAATAGAAAAATAAAATTTAGCTCTAACTAGTCGTAGCTAAAGATATTAACGAACAAAAACATAGTAAATAAAAGGGGGTGACACGAAAGTGTCAAATATCAAATGGGGTTTTTGTCACAAGTAGTAAAAACAACAAAAATAACAATAAAATCAAGTATGGGGAAAGGTTCTTGGGGTGTGACCGCAATACAAGTTGAGATAAATCGTTGGGTACATGCTTTCGATAAGAAATTTGCAAGACAATAGTGACTAGGCTAAGCTTTAAATGGAAATAAATTCCCTCTCGGGCAACTTATCCCGTTTCGAATGGGTTCCTCTTGGACACCCATTTGCCGCTTGAAGGCCAGCCTACACCTTACCCCACTCACTCTCTCGAGCTGAGTGTTAGGATATGAGACTAGGGTTGACCCTCTCGGGATGAACCTCATGTCGACCCACTTCTTAGTCCATCAGTCTAGTGGTCTTGGTTTCGCGACCTCCCTCTCGGGCAAGCTGAAAACACATGGATGGTTTTGTATTTGCAACTACAAACCCATTAAATTAAACCACTACCACTAGGTGAAATCACCATTAAAATACATCTAACCTATCAGCATGCAAGACCCAATAATAATATCAACACATATTTGCTAAAACACACCCCAAGAATGGGGTTTTTAGCCACACATCAAGAAATAACAAAATACACCTAACATGATAATGAAATCAACTGGGTATAAGAAATTAAACATTGATTTAAACAAAGGAAGAAGAATGGAGAAGACCCATTTCCAACTTGGGGAAGATGAAATCCTTCTTTCTTCAAGTCTCCCCAAAAACCACTCCAAACTTGAGAGAAAAATATTCCAAAAAGATACTATTCTATTGTAACTTAATAATAATGGTTCCAACTCTTACACAATTAAAAATTAATAAAGAGTTTAGTGTTTATAGCCATCAGAAATTAGTGCTGGCGGCTAGCTCGACGAAGTTAGTCGAGTTCACCGAATGACTCGGTGACTAGCCCTTCTTCTGTCTCATCGCCGTTTCGTGCTTGCCTTCAGCATCTTCACGTTCTGGACCATTGGGCGGTATAGTACTGGTTCGCGAAACTTTTCGGTGAAACGCCAACTGCTCATTTCATCGCCTTTTTGATCCTCTTCCTTCAGGACTTCGCGTACTGGAACAAAGGGCAGGATCTGTCCCTTTGGCGACTCGCCAAGTTTGCTCGGCGGAGCTCAGGTTTTGGCTTCTTCGTTCTTTTCAGCCCTTTTTGTTCCTCTTTGCACCTAAACGTCCATGCTTTCGCTAAAACTTCAAATACCTGAAACTTAAGAGTTTTCATCAGATATTGAGATAAAATAAGCATTCGAGAACACTATTTCTATCAAAATAAAGCCCAAAATGAGTCCAATTTGTGGACTCATCAATGCACCTCTTCATACTACTCCACCAATAAACTTCCCTCAATTTACGATACATCTTTGTGGAACCAAGATGGATAGAATATATGGAGCTATGAGCTTCCTCCATGTTCCTCTCTTGGAGTTCATCCATCCTTACCTTGATACCTCAATACACCATCTCCCCCTTGTTCAAAAGCCATCACTTTCTGCTTATGAAAATTTGCCTTCAATTCAAGCAAAACAAGGTATTTTTTTTCTTTTTCTGAAAGATAGGGAGGATTAAGAAGGACACTTGTGATGATTTATCCCCATTCATCACCACAACTCCTCCTTTATTGGAATCCATTAACCGGACTCCTAATCGTGCATGTCTGTGCACATAGTTTGCTAACTCCTTCTTGTCTTCTTCAATATGGGAAATACTACCCTTAGATAACCTTCTCAAAGAATCAGCAACAACATTAGCCTTACTTGGGTGATATAGAATACTCATGTCATAATACTTGAGTAACTCCAACACCTCCTCTATATGAGATTAAGCTCTTTTTCACTGAATACATACTGAAGACTCTTGTGATCGTGAACACATCTACATGAACACCATAAAGATAGTGACGCCATATTTTCAAAGAGAAAACTACACTAGCCAACTGTAGATCATGGGTTGGGTAATTTCTTTCGTAAATCTTAAACTGTCTGGAGGCATAAGGTATCACTTTGCCATTCTGAATCAATACACAACCCAGTCCAACTCAGGACTAATCACAATACACAACAAAGCCTTGTGTACCTTCCTGTCAGGTCAACACTGGGTAGTAGTCAACCTAGTTTTCAATTCCTGAAAGCTTTACTCATAAGCTTCAGACCATTGAAGCTTTATTGTTTTCTGAGTCAACTTAATCAAAGGGTATGAAGTAGATGAAAACCCCTCGACAAACCTCCTATAATAGCCATCCAATCCCAAGACACTCTAAATATCAGTTGGAAAAGTCGGTCCAGGCTAGTTCTGCACTGCCTCAATCTTCGGGGTGTCAACTCGAATCCCAACACCAAACACAATGTGTCTTAAGAATGCCATAGACTCAAACCAAAAATCACACTTCGAAAATTTAGCATACAACTCTCTATTCTTGAGAGTTTGGAGAACTACTCTGAGATGACTAGTGTGATCCTCCTCATTCCTCGAATAAATCAAAAGGTCATCAATGAATATGATAACAAATATATTAATATAAGGCTTAAACACTCTGTTCGTAAGGTCCATGAACGCATGAATGCTGCAGGAGCATTCGTCAAATCAAAAGAGATGACTAGAAACTCATAATGACCATAACGTGTCCTAAATGCTGTCTTAGGGAAGTCACTTTCTCCTACTCTCAACTGATGATAGCCTGATCTAAGGTCTATCTTAGAAAAACAAGTGGCACCCTGAAGTTGATAAAAAAGATCATCAATTCTTGAAAGAGGATACTTTTTCTTTATGGTAACCTGGTTCAGTTGGAGATAATCAATACACATCCTAAGTGAACCATCTTTCTTCTCACAAATAAGACCGGAGCTCCCCAAGGTGAGACACTTGGTCGAATGAAATCTTTCTCAAGAAGGTCTTTCAACTGCTCTTTTAACTCTTTCAGCTAAGCTGGAGCCATTTTATAAGGCGGAATAGAAATATGATGAGTATCAGGATGAATATCTATACTGAAGTCTATCTCTCTCTCAGAAGGGACTCCGGGAAGATCATCTGGAAAGACCTCTGGAAACTCACTTATAATTGGAACTGACTGAATATGTGGTGTCTCAACACTAGAGTCATTAACTCAGACTAAGTGATAGATTCACCCCTTGGAAACTAAATTTTCTCACCTTAAGGTACGAAATAAAATGACCCTTAGGCACTTCTGAACTATTCCTCCCGTCAATAACTGGATCATTAGGAAACTTGAACTTAACTACTCGAGTTATACAATCAACTGAGGCATAACAAGCATAAAGCCAGTCCATACCAAGAATAACATCAAAGTCCACCATATCTAGCTCAACTAAGTCAACCATGATGTCCTTATGATTGACATAAATGACACAATAACGATAAAATCTCTCAGCTAGAATAGACTCACCAACATGTGTGGAAACACTGAAGGGCAAAAGAAGTTGCTTAGGAAGAATATCAAAATTCATGGCACTATAGGGAGTCAAAAAAGATAGACTCGCTCTTGGATCTAGCAATGCATATACATCAAAAGTAAAGTCTTTGATCATACTAGTGACCACATATGGCGAATTCTCTTGCTCTTGGTGAGTGGTGATAATATACAAATGGTTTGCTCCTCCGCTTGTCCCTAAATGAGCTCCTCTAGGTGCAACTCTGTCTAGTGGAGTCGTTGAAGAAGATTGGGCTCTATTGTCCTCATTACCCCAACCCTGCCTGTTCTCAGGGCACTCTCTCATGTAGTGACAATTCTGACTACACTAGAAGCAACAAATGGAGCCATCATGACACACTCCTGAGTGATTCCTACCACACTTAGAACATGTAGGAGTCCCATTACCTCCTTGTGCCATACTACCTTGAGACTCTGCAGGTCTTGCCCTAAAATTCTACGAACTCTGATTCTTGAACTCTCCTTTGTTCCTTGGTGTAGGTGCACTAGCAGATGAAGGAGTAGGTCCATTTGTTTTTTTTCTGAAAAGATGACCGGTTTGCATTACTCTTTTGCTGTCCGGACTCATTTCCTATAGGCTTAGCTTTCTTATTTCTGAGCTCTTCTCTATTTCTCAGCATATCTTCCTCAACCTGTTGCACATGGATCATCAACCTTGCTATGTCCATATCTCCTATCAACATAGCTGCATTTCCCTCCTTACTTGACATGCGAGACAACCCAGAAACAAAATGACTCATCCTGCTCCTTATGTTAGGAACCATCTCTGAAGCATAACGGGACAGTTGGGTGAACTTAAGGCTGTACTCACACTCCTAGATTCCTTCTTAAGAGTGAGGAATTCCCTTACCTTTGCCTCTCTCAGTTCACGGGGAAAGAAATGCCCTAAGAAGACCTTTTCAAAAACAACCTAGCTCATAATTGGTGCACCTTCAACTCTACCCTTCTTCCATTGATCACACCATACTCTAGAAACACCCTTAACTTGATATGCAGCTAGTTCCATACGCTCAACATCCGCAACATGCATCACCTCAAACACTTTCTGCAACTCTACCACAAACATTTCCGGATCCTCAGTGACACTTGAACCTGTGAATTCTGGAGGATTCATCCTTAAGAACTCACGGATTTTAGATGTATCAGCCACATCCTGTCGAACCCCTCTCTGTTGCCTAGCTTAGTTGGTCACCACTTGACTCAACAACTGTATATCATTCCAGAACTCAGCATTAGTGACCTCTCTTTGGGGTTGCACTTTAGGTGCATTGGGTACCCCTTGATCCTGAGGATCTACATTCCTTCTAGCGGGATGACCTCGAAGAACTCTTTGTAGAGGCATGATTTGAAAGATATGCACAAGCACAAATTAGAAAGAAACTTTATAGAGTTAAACTCTACTACACGAAAAAAACATGAAAGAAGTGAGATAGTTCCTAAATGTCGTAGCCTTCTAATTATAGATGTGGCGCGCTTCACATCGATAAATAGAACTGTACAGACATGGCTTCATAGACACCCTAGGAATCTTGAACTCTGTGCTCAGATACAAAGTTTGTCACACCCCGAGCCTACACTCTGGACGTGACTCGCACTTGAGAACCATTGCAGGCCCCAAGAGAACCCTTGGCCTGGCTCAACTCTCAGCAAAAGACTTACTCAACATTAGATAAACTCAAATGAAAACTTTAAATCAAAAGTATCAATACTTAAACTCAGAATATTTAGAAATAAACATTCAACTGGCCAAAGAGGCAACTCATGTCTCAACATAAACAATGGAAATGAACAGGACTCATGAACTACTACTGTCTATCTATGAAGCCTCTACTAACCGAGATGGATGTCGGGACAAGACCCACAATATCCTAATAAACAAAAAATGACTGAAAAGCAAACTCAAAGTGAAAACCTTCAGAAAGCAAGGAGGCTTACCAACTCCAGTTAGAAATCGACTGGATCAATGGAGCACCGATTGATGATCCTTATCCCCTATATATGCATCATAAAAGATGCAGGCCAAATGGTGTCAGTACATGGAATGTACGAGCATGCAAGGGGAAGTCTAAAATATAACATAAGCTTGAACTAGAACTGAAGAAATAACTTACCTCATCTCAACTTAACTTAACCTCAACTCAATCTCAACTCATTTCAATATAAAAGAAATAATAATAATAATGTGATATAAAGAAAAGCTTTTAAAACAGTAGATAACAACTCAATGTATTGGAAAATACAACATAACTCAGTTTGTATGTTAAAATACAAAATAAACTCTGTTTGGGAGATTCTCGAACCGACAACCATCACTATGAACTATGTGATGATACAATGTCTCGCCCACGCTGCCAGATCTGTCTTATACCTTGTCGGGGTATAAAACTCCTCAACTAAGTGGATCCACTAAGTATGTAACACCCTGGAAACTAGTAGGCTAAATTAGAGCTAAACGTGAGGGTTAGAGTCAAGGAGGTGGGCAAGGTCTAAGGGAGATTGGACTACTCTCCCCTAGACATTGCCCTAGTGACCACAACCACCACTACAATTCGTGGTGTGACCCATGGTGGGCTAGGCAGTGAGCTCCCCAAAACTTCCCAAAACAAGCTCCTCTTCATAAGCCACATCACGACTCGTGGTGAAGACCACAGCTCGTGGAGGAGAATTGGGTGTGTGAGGGTGGAAAATAATTGGCAAGTCACTTCCTCAAGGCCCACGAGAGGGACCGCAACTCGTGGCAAGCACCACAGCTTGTGGAGCCCTTCGTGAGGTTGACTTGGGCATGTGGGCTAAAGGCGACGTTGCCTAGACGCTGCCTCAAGTCCACGGAGGGAACCAAGATTTGTGGTCATAACCCCGGCTCGTGGAGCCCATTGTGGCACCTGGGCAGCTCACTTAAAGTGAGGGGTGTTTTGTGGAATTTCAGTTTAAGTCTTATTGAAGTGAAATCGTTTTGCCTTGGTTTTATACACCAATATAAGTCCTTTTAAGTTAAAATACACCCATTATTTCCAAAATCCCCAAATCAATTCCCAAAGTTCATATCCTCTCCAAAATTCTCTCTTTAGAAAACTCAAAGAAGAAGAATAAGAAGTTGAAGGCTAGGGTTCAAGAATCAAGGAGCATTAAATCTAATTCTTAGGGCTTTGTAATTGAGTTATGGTATTTTTAATCCATGGGTAACTTTCACCCATGGATCCCTCTAAAAATCTTCAATTTCAATAGATAGAATTCCCCAATTAGCTAGGGTTTTCTTCATTCACCATGGGTTCTTTGTTCTAGTGACTTAAATAGTTTAATTATGTCTATATATGCATGAATTGATGATCTACAATGCTTTTATGATAATTCCCATATGAACCCATGCAAACCCCATATTTCTCTAAGTTGTAATCTCATAGGTTGGGGTGTTGATTGAGAAAGAGGTGTTTTTATGGTCTTTAGTATGAATTGATGGAATTGCATGAAATAATGATGAAATCACTATATAATGCTTAAATTCTAGATTTGGTGATTGATGATGGCTTTGAACCTTGAAAGGTCAAAGTGTGAGTTTATGCATGATCTTATGAAACTTATGTAAATGCTATGAAGGTGCTTTGAGAGTAAAGTGCCAATGTTGATTGTGTTGTTGTGTTGTTGAAAGGTCATTGTCATGAAACACTTACAACCATGATGTGAAAGGTTTTCTCACATAGAAAGGATTCTTAGGTTGAAAGGCTATTCTTACCTAATTGAATCAAGAATATGAGCTATCCTAATGAACTAACTTGGATTGATTGTCAAGGACATTCTTCCAGAGACATGAGTTAAGTAAGACTTAATAAAGTATTCTGTGGGAATTATGCTTAGCACCGGGTGGATATTGACAATGAGATGGAAGTTCTCCTGTTAGTAGAGGCGGGGTTTCTATAAGATGTCTCATGAGATGGAAGCTCTCCCGTTAGTAGAGGCCGAGTTTCTAGTAGCAATCTTCGTATCCCATAAACTATGTGCCCCCATAGGTTAACTAGCTAGTGGATCCACCTAAGCTAAGAGTTCATGGTTCTACCTTAGGCAAGTAGAATAACCTTTTTCGGTGTGGGAGACACTGGTGATCATGTTTTAGCTCACATGATCTCTATGTTGGTTAAGGCTATTCTCCCACAATAAGAATATGATTAATGAAGTATGGTTACGTAACAGACTTTGTATATGAGTTCAAAGGTTGAAAAAGGTGATGTTGACATATATTGTCCATGATTATGACTTATGACTTTTTATGTCTTATATAATTTTCAAACTTGACAAAATGCATACTTTCGAATGAAATGTCCCTTTTTGCATGATTTAAATGTTTTTATGCATGGCTACCATACTTAGTACATTTTTGTTCTAACCCCTACTTTTCCTACATTTTCCCAAGTGTAGGGTCCGGTTCTCAAGGTGATCATCATTATGGCTAAAGCTTGGATTTGCTTATTCTCATAGCTTGTTGGTGAGTCCTCATGATTCGATGACCGATGTTATCTCATTATAGTTCATTTCTTGTATTTCCTTTTCAAACTATGTTGTATGGGCTGTGTCCCCTTTCACTTCGAATATTGTAGTAGATGGCTATGTTGAGACTTAGAGTCTAGACTTCCGCTTTTCTTTAAATGAAAATTTTAAGACTTGAAATGCGTTTTACTCTTATTGTTCTATTGATTATGTTATGATATGCTAAGTGGCATACATGGAGCCTTTTGGGGTTCTATGTGCCTTGTTACATCTAGGGGGTACCCTGGGCCGTGACAAAGCAATGCTTAAAAACCAGTAAGGAATCATCTAAAAAGTATGACCCTTTCTACCCACGTGGGTTATAGGGTTTATAAGGACTTTGAGTTAGCTGAACTCGTCCCCATATCGGTGCTCAATACTACTCCCAAAATATAACTTAGCTCATATGTTTAAAAACATTTTCCTCATTCTCAATTTTGAGATTATTACTCAAAAGGTTTCTCTTAAAAGAGATAGTACTCAAAACTCCTCATGAACTCCTTTGGAAATCAATGTTTCCACTCATTTTAAATGTAAAAATATTTACTCTTGGGAATACTAGTTCCCATATATTCATTTTGAAAAATGAAACTCAACTATACTCATCCTCATACTCAAGCACTCAATTCTTAAAACAAGTTTTAAAAGATTGTAAAAGACTTCTTAAAATGACTCAAAAGAGCTCACAAGACTTAACTCTTAACTTTACCTTGAATTTGAATTATGAATTCAAGGTTATGATTCATGTTATGAATGATCTCTCGATGTTTAGATATAGTTTAAAGTAGTTAGAATCAATAGGGAGTAAAGGTACAATTTAAAAGGACTTAGACGGTGCAAACGATGAAAAAGGGTGGGGGCAGGCGACCCTAGTGCATTGCTAGTGCGGGGCGCCAGCCCCTAAACTTCAGAGACACCAAAATGGCATTCTGCTGGGGAGCCTCCTCAGCCCCTATGGTGTATCTGGGGCGCGCCACCCCAGTCCCTCCCCTGGCCAATCCGACAAATTTTTCTTCTCATTTTCTAATCCTAATTCACCTAAAATTGATTGATTACCTCAAGTTTTCCTTAGATTCAACTAATAAATACAAGTACACAAGAATCTACTAAAAAACAACCTCAAACTCGATACATATCTCAAGAACTCATCAAACCCATCCTATTTCAAGAACGAAAGCAACACTTTAAGAACACTCATCAAGAACTAAATTCTTCAATCTTTATGGATAAATTCGAATACATAAATCATGATTTCCGTGTGGGTGAACGAACCTAACACTATGAAACTTACATGACTCGATTTGGTGAAACAAAGACTCTATTCATAAGAAACCTCAACCGTTCTTTATTCTCCTCTTTTCTTTTCTTGAACTCTCTTCTAAAACCCTAAGCGTAAATTAGGATTGTAAAACTGACCCAAATCAGATTTGACCCCAAAATATTTACTAAAAATGTTTTAATCTAATGGGGGTAAGGAAAGTACCAAAATACCCCTCATTAATTTGGGTAACTTTCCTTAACTAGAGAAACATATTTCAAATGGGTATATCTCCCTCATCCAAACTCGAAACTTAGCGAACTTGGTGATGTTGGAAAGAGGATTCCAAGACCTATCATTTGATATCTTATGGACCACCTAACTTATCCTATAATGAAAGTTATGGTCTTTTGAAGTTGACCCAAAACTCACAACTTAAGCATAACTTGCAAAATTTTCAATTTAGCTATTTCCAATTTAGAGCGTTCTAAATTTAGCTCTTTATAAGGAGGGATGTTACAAAAACCCTCCACTTAGAACCATACATTGTTCTCAAGCGATGAAAAAAACCAATAATCGACACTCAAGTACATAAGAAGAATTTAAAAAGATATACAACATCTACTTTCACAATGATAACACCCAATGGATTAGCCTTAGCTTTGCGTCTATTTTCACCATTAAGTAACTCAAAGCAGCATGGTTTGTGTGAATAACCACCTTGGTTACCCAACAATTTTGATCTAAATTTCTCAAAAGCATAAACAACAATCAACAATTCTTGTTCGTTGACTCTGTAGTTTCACTGAGCTCCATTTAGGACTTACTGACATAGTAAATAGGATGGAAGACTTTGTCACGCTTTTTCCCTAGCACAACTCCCAAGGCTAGCCCGTTAGCATCACACATCATTTCAAATGGTTCAGACCAATTTGGAGAAATAATGATTGAAGCTTCACTAGTTTCTCTTTCAGGCACACAAAAGTCTTCAAACATGCCTCATCAAAATTGAATTTTACCTTCTTCTCTAACAACCTGCAACTAGGATATGCAATATAGGAGAAGTCCTTGATAAATCTCTGGTAGAACCCTACATACCCCAAAAAACTCCGAATGCGTTTTACATAGATGGGCGCTAGTAAATTCTCAATAACCTCAATAACCTCAATCCTTGCCTTGTCTACCTCAAGTCCTTTTTAAGAGATTTTATGCCCCAACACAATGCCTTCTTTCACCATAAAATGGCATTTTTCCAAGTTAAGAACTGAGTCAACTTATTCACAGTAGTGCCCTTCTAAGATTCAACAAACAGTCATCAAAACTATCTCCTATCACAGAGAAATCATTCATAAACATTTCAAGTGTATCTTCCACCATTTCCGAAAAGATAGACATCATACATCACTGAAATGTGACAGAAGCCTTACACAATCCAAATGACATGTGTTTGAACGCAAAGGTACTATAAGGACATGTAATGTTGTCTTTTCCTGATATTGAGGCGCGATCAATATCTAGTTATATTCTGCGTATCCATCCAAAAAAATACCAACCTCTACCTACCAATCTATCCAACATTTGATTCATGAATGATATCAGAAAATGGTCTTTTAAAGTCCAACTGTCAACTTCCTATAGTCCATACAGACTCGCCACCCTGTCATTGGCCTGAGAGGAATCAACTCATTTTTCTCACTGGCTACCACCATCATTCCTCCCTTCTTAGGGACACACTATACCAGACTGACCCAATGGCTATTAGAGATTGGGTATACCACTCCTGCATCAAACCTTTTGATGATGTTCTTTTTCACCACCTCTTGCATTGGCGGGTTTAACATTCTTTGATGTTCTATACTTGGGTGACAATCCTCCTTTAACTAAATTTTTTTAGTGCAGATTCCTGGAGGTATGCCTATGATGTCGACATTTGTCCACCCAATTTCCTTTCTGAACCTTTTCAACACCACCACCAATGCATGTACCTTCTCCCTACTCAAACCTTCAGCAATAATAACAGGTAAAGTATTTCCTTCACCCAAAAATTCATACATGAGATGGAAAGTTAACTCTTTCAATTCCAACGAAGGTGGTTCCTCAATTGATGACTTAGCTGGAGGACCTATTCTTCAGATCCAGGTCAAGCTTCTTAGGTTCATATCTATAAGAACCCATCCCCTGCAAAACATTTACTGTCTCTGCGAAGTCACTTCACTTCTGAGATCCTCCTCAAAGTTCATTATAATGGCAGTTAAGGTCTCGATTACCAACCTCTCTTCAATAAACACTTGTATAAAGTCTTCTTCTGCCACATCAATAACTAACACCACATCCATATCTCGCGGCTGTTTCATCGATTGGAAAACATTGAACTTCACTTCTTCATCATTCTTTCTGAACATTTGCTCTCCACTCTCCATGTCAACAAGTGCTTTACTCGTGGCCAAAACTGGCCTCCCTAAAATCCACCTAACAATCCAAAATAATAAAATCTCCTGGAAAAGTGAAACTTTCCACTTTAATCAATACATCATAGAGAAAACCCATAGACCATTTAACTGGCATGTTTGCCATCAATAGCCGCATGTACATTGGTTTGGGATCTGCAAAACCCAATTACTTGTAAATGGTCAGTGCCATCAGGTTAATACTGGCTCCCAAGTCACACAACGCCTTAGCAAATTCAAATTTCCAATTGTGTATGAGCTAGTGAAAGCTCTAGATTCCTCTTTCTTTTGCATAAGTGACCTTGTAGCAATATCGCTACAATGGTGCAAATTACCTTCCGCCTTAAAATTTACCAAC
Source organism: Solanum tacnaense (assembly GCA_029582525.1). Classification (NCBI taxonomy): domain Eukaryota; kingdom Viridiplantae; phylum Streptophyta; class Magnoliopsida; order Solanales; family Solanaceae; genus Solanum; species Solanum tacnaense. The sequence goes on from JAJOOD010001924.1 coordinate 31,900, forward strand.
CTCTTCTTTTTAACCAAATCCTTCATGAACTTGGAATGTCCCCCCATTTGTTCCAAAGCTTCTACCAAAGGAATGTTAACAAATACCTGCCGAAGCATAGTTAAGAATTTGACAAATTTACCTTCTTCGACCTTCTTTCTCAGCCTGTGTGGAAATTGTGGTGGTGTCCTAGGTTTTTTTTGCACAGGTCGCAACACTCTTATGGTTGGCTCATCTTTCTCTTTAGTCCTTTCAACAACTTCAAGACTGATTGCTACCACTTCAGGTTCCACTATCTCAACTGGTATTTTCTCACCAATATCGTTTTCACCCTGGTTGTCCTCATCAGATGCAACATCTATTTCCTCATAAATACTTGCAGATATTGGTATCGGAGGTGCTTTTCCACTCCTAGTTGTAATGGCCATGCAGTGACCATCTTTGTTGGGTTTTGAATGGTATCGTTGGGAAGAGCACCATTCTTTCTTTGATTCAGTGATGTAGACAACTGCCCCAATTGCTGCTCTAACTACCTGATGGATGTAGAATGTGTGTCTACCAGCTGACTCATATTCGAGAAGTTACTTTTAGATCTTTCACTCTTGAGTCTGTAGATCCAACCCTTTGTAGTACTTTTGCTAGCATGTCCTCTATATTGGAGTTCCCAGACCCATTACCAACTCATTATTTATACTTAGCTTTTTTATCGAAATCGGGCTCATATTCATCATATCAACCTGCAGTTCCAACTGCATGTACTCTTTTAGAACTCCCAGATAACAATAGTTTGGTCAATAGATCCATTTGTGTTTTCACATGAGCCATTTCGTGATTATGTTCTTCTTCTCTCTTTTGCTGCTCGATTGACAATTCAAATGTGAACCCAAGGTTACCAATGTTTGAGACCCTGGTGTGCCACCTCTTGTTATTCTTTGGCACACCATCTATAATAGCTACAAACTCTGGGAAAGGTTTTCTCATGAAAAACCCTCCACATATTGCATCGACCACTAACTTTGTCATAAAGTTTAGTGACCTATAAAATACCAATTTCAAGTCCTAGTATGTGAGGTTATGATTCGTGCATCACTTATGCTTCTGGATAAGCCTCTACCATGTGTCATGCCGTGATTCTCATGGTAACTTCTTGTGGGCACCTATCTCATTTTTCAAATGCAGCTCCTTTGCCTTTGGGTAAAATCTTTCAACAAAAGCCTCCTTAAAATCTTTCCAATTAGTGATTGAGTCATGAGGTAACTCATTCAGCCAATTTGTTGCCTCTCCAATTAGTGATAGTGGAAATAACCTCAACTGCATTGCTTTTTGGCTTACCCCTGGAATTTCAGTTGGCTTACAAATTCTCACAAAGTTCATCAGATGCTGATTTGAATCTTCACCAACGATTTCTCTAAATAACCCTTCCAAGTTCAATAAATGGATCATTGTGTTGATGATGGTGAATTTCACTCCCAGAGAATATGGTGGGAGCACTATAACTCTAGTTTCTCCATCCCCATCCATATCTGGATCATCGTCATCAATAGACAATGTACCCGTTGTTGACCTCGTCCTTTTGGGGCTAACATTTGTTGTTGAGGGACCAACCGTTCTTCTTCTACATCCTCAACTTTTACCCTGTTCGGGTTGATTACATTGTTGTTGAAACCTTTTGCGTGACTCTCAACATCCTGTCTAAGTCTTTGTGCCTCAAATTCCTGAGCATTCACCATTGTCCTATTTGATCGTGCAAACTTCGGATGTTAAGGAATCAAAGGTACTCCCTTACTTCTGGTATTTGGCATGCACTACCTAGGTCACCTGTAGAAGACACAGGCAATAAACAAGAAGTAAAATTAGGAACTACCACTATAAACTGAAATAGTTTCTAGTAGAGCATTTCTAAATCAAATTCCCCAGCAGCGACACCAAAATTCGATGCGTCCAAACTTACACTTCACTTAAAAAGTATAAGGTGGTCGAAGTCAATTATAGAACTCAATTAGAGTTGAAGTTGATCCCACATGGAATACATAATAAATAAGTCTACTAGTTCTTATGTTTAGTTGTGGTTGATATTTCCAGAAACAAAAATGCGTTAAGTAAATTAGCTTTGATTTATTGTTGAAGTAGCAAATTTTTCTAGAATCCAGTAGTAATAGAAACATGCGTTAGTCTCAAGGTTTTGATTATCAATCAACAGAGACTAGGTTTGTGGTCCACATGAATTTTGGAATACAACTTAGATTTTACACACATAATGGTCGTTTAATGTAAAGCATGCATTATTAGAAAGTTAAGAACACCTAAACACTTGTCAGCCCTATTAGGTGAATATCAATCATCTCCTCTCGATCTTAGAGTGTTTGCATTATTTATTCTTGCTTCCTCATTTTGAAAACTATCCCCTATCAAACTCAAATCTTCCAAACGAGTTTATATATTGTGGAGTTCATTTGGTTCTAGATTTTTCTAATCATATCCTTCTCTCTTGAGCAAGTGATGAATAGAGGTAGGTTCTAACGCGTGCACTCGTTAGAAGGAACTTAGTACGAAAATAGAAATGAAGCATGCAAGGCATCAATTGACAGTTATTCACAGTTGATCCTAATGTTGCTGCCTAGTCATGGTTCCCAGAGCCCTAGTTGTGGTGTATAGTTGCTCATGTTCTCAACAAAAGATTAGTGAAACATTATGAAGAATGGAAGATGAAAAATTATGATAATGGAATTCACTTAGTTTTGATTTTGAACTGAACTTAGAATCAAAACGATGTTTAATTATCCGAAAGATAAAACTAAAGAAAGAAAAACTATCGTCTTTATCGTTAAGAACTTGTCTCCAAAACGTGAAGAATAATAATAAAACCCTAAGTAACTAACTATAGTCTTAAAAATGAATCTTAATAGAAATAGGAAAGTGTTTCAGTTGCTATCATTCACAAAAATGAAAATGGCTCGTGAAGATCTTCACGACCCATTTAAGCTATCTATAGTCTTAGTAAAATCCATTCAACTTCTACCTAAGATTTCCATGAGCCTCAATATGGGCCGTATAAGCCTCCACAACTCGCATGATGTCTCGTTCAAGTGTCCTTTAATTTAGACTTCAAATTTTAGCTCGCAACTTTACCTTATTTAAGTCACCACAGACCGTACAACGTCTTGTTCACTTGAACTTGGCTTTTTCCTCCTTTGGGCTATTTTAACGGTTGGATTCAACGGGTTGTATGAAGGTGCACGACTCGTATAACCATCCGTCACCAGCTATTTCCCTGTCATTTCAAGCTTTTCTCTTTCAACTCCTTTTAAAACCTCTTTTCCTGCACATTTACACCAAAAAGCATCATATCGACAAAAACATGCTTGGTTACTTGCAATAATCCTTTTGTTTGGGTGTCGAATGAGGACATCAGTACACCATGAGGTTCACAAACTAGAGTGTGGGCTCAGAACCTAAAGCAGCATCAGGATCAAGTGGTTCAGAATCTAGTAGGTCAGCCACCAGTGGGTCCCATGGTTGAGGGTTGATTTGCACTGGTAGTTGGGGTTCGGTGTGCACCTTTGGTTGTTCTGATATTTTATGAGTAGCATAGGTATGAGAGGTTCTGAAAGATGGATCCACCTGAATTTTTGGGTGGAAAGAACGAGGATGCTCATAAGTTTGACCACTTGCCGAGAATTACTAGAGGCGATGGGATTAGCTGAGTCACATGGATTCTATTATACTACTCTTAAGCTACGTGGACCAGTGAGAGAGTGGTAGAGAGTTTATTCAGGGTATTTTCTAGTTGAAAATCTTCTAGTGACTTTAGAGGTATTTTCTAGTGTTTTTATGAACGCTTCATCGTTTGGAGAATGTAAGAGGAGAGCCAATTAAAATTCGAGAGTCTGAGAAAGAATGGTCTCACAGTCACAGAGCATGAGATTTGATTTTATATGTTATGCATACATGCTTTGTCCATCATTCCAAATGAGGCAGCGAGTAGCCGTAGATTTGTTATGGGGGTTGACTTATTCCATTTTTATGGTCATGTTCAGATAAGCTCATGAGAGTGCTTGCTTCCAGTCCATTGTGAGCATCGCTAATGAGGTGGAGTTTATGGGAGATAGAGAAGTTTGGGGGACCCTAAGAGGCCTTGTGCATTTAGGCAGTTTTCTTGTTCCTCATATGGAGGTAGGGGTTCCTATAAAGGCAGTAGGTCTTGACTTCACGTATCAGAACACTACTTCGGTTCAAGTGGCAATGATCGCGTGTAGTGATATAACCCAACCAAGGGTTGGGATCGTTCCCACAGGGAGTGGTTTCGAGAATTAATAGAAAAGTAATATCAAGTTCTAATCAATCATAGCTATAAATATTAACGAATAAAAACATACTAAATCTAAGGGGTGACGCAAGCGTCAATTATCAATGGGGGTTTGTATTAGCTAATCAACAAAAATGACAAAAATATAAGGAAACGAGATAGGGAGACGGGATTCTTGGGATGTGATAGGAATATGGGATAAAAGACACAATCGGGTAAATGCTTTTGATAGTACATCGCTGAATATTTGTAACTAGGCTAGACTTTAGTGGGGGTAAATTCTCTCTCTAGCAACTTACCCCGAATCAACTCGGTTTCTCCCGAACACCGAGTTTCAGCATTTAAGCATAGCCTCCGCCTTAGCCCATTCACTCTCTCAAGCTGAAAGTGTGGGAGAGGGCCTAGGATTCACTCTCTTAACTTGAACCCACAACGACCCAATAACCACTGACTATCGATTTAGTAGTCTTAGTTTTAAAACCTCTCTCTCGAGCAAGCCAAAAACACTAAGATGAAGTCGTATTTGCAACTACAATCTCATTTAGTTCAAACACAACTACTAAATGAAATCACATTTAAACAACGAATATACCAACAATAAGCAACAACCAATAGTAAATTTAACCCATATTCACAAAATCACTCCCGAAGAATTGGGGTTTTAGCTAGACATGAGAAAGAGATAGAAATCGATACCAACAAGTGTTTCCATCAAGTGGGTATGATGAATAAAGTTTTTAAACACGTCAAGGATGAAGATTCTTCGAGACCCACTTCCAATTTCTTGGAATTAAAAATCTTCAAATCTTCAAGTTCAAGCACAATGTCTCCAAAAACTCTAAGAACTAAAACTGAAAATATTCTAAGTCTCCAAAAAACATTTCTCTCTAAAGTCTGATACTAAGCTAAAAATTTAAACAGGTATTTATAGTGTTTGAAAATTTGGGCTGCGGAGGATCACTCGGCACAGTTAGTCGGGATCATCGACACACTCGGCGATCCGCCCTTTGGTCTGGTTTATCACCTTTCTGCTTTTCCCTTCAGCATTCTCGCGTTTTGAGGCATTGGGTGATAGAGTGCTGCTTCGTGGAACTGCTCGTTGACGCGCCAACTGCTCCTTTTCATCGTAGACTTGACCTTCTCCTTCAGGGCTCAGCACACTGGAACATTCGACGGGATTTAGGGCCTTTCGGCGATACGCCTAATGGATTAGACGATCCTCAGGGTATCCTTTCTCCGTTCTTTCAGCCGCTTTGTTCATGTTTGCTTGATAGCGTCCATGCTTTGTCTCTCAATCCAAATACCTGACACTTAAGGGTTTACATTAGTTATTGAGACAAAATATGCATTTGAGGACACTAATTCTATTAAAATATAGCCCTAAATGAGTCCAAATCGTGGAGTCATCAACACCCCCAACTTAAACTTTTACTTGTCCTCAAGTAAAACTTAAGTTCAGCTGTTCAGGAAGAATGTCTCAAACAGTGCTACACAAGACTCAATCATGAATGTACACACAAGACTCAATTTACTCATGCAAGAATCAATTGTGTACTCAAAGACTCAAGTTGTGACACACCATTATCAAGATTCTCAAGCTCACTATACTTGCTTCAAATGCAAGTTCAAGCTCAACAAAGGTATTCAAATTCCCTCACACAAAGAATGATTCCATATTCGCACACAATGGTTTAATCATTTAATGTTCTGGAATCAACTGCAACACTCACTCTTACAAAGAAGAACACAATGCATGCTTTCACCCATAGGTTTTCCCGTATTTTCCAATCGACATTTGCTTCAGCTCACTCAAGATCAAAAAGGTTTTTTCAAGGCTCATAACAGGGCTGAGTGCAAAGGTATGGTCATTTAGGCTCAGTGACTTTCATCCTCATGAGATGTGGTGCTCACAACACTCCCTTTCCCCTTCTTTCATCAAATTCTTTAGTGCTCAATAGTCATCCCATTATTCACTTTCCATGGTTTGTTCGGAACCCCATTCCTTTTTGCATTTTCATAAATTTATTCTTCAACTTTTTCTTTTCTTTTCTCTTTTTTATTTGTATGGAGGGATTCCATTTTTCTCAACACCATGGGTTAAAGGGAACTTTTCTTGCACTTCTTGACTTGCCTTCTCTTTTCACCACACCCCCAACTTAGGCTTTTGGCCTAAGTTGGCTATTCGATCAACCACTATTCAAGAGCATTATAGGTAGCGGATTAAGAAAGGTCATGTTTTCATCAAGTTTCTTCCAAAGAAAGGTAAGGCTCAAGGGGTGTTCAAAAGAGGCTCACACACTCACAAGGTAGGCAACAAAATAGGTATATGTCAAATTGGCTCACACTCTTCGAAGTTGCCTAAGATCATATCAAGAGATAGCCTTACTTAGTCGACTGGACCAACGGGGAAATTTCTAGGTGTTATCATGCATGGTTCACAGTAGGGGTGTAAACTATTCGGATTAAACTGAATAACCAAACCAAATCAAACCGAATTTTTATTTGGATTGGTTTTTGGGTTTTTCGGATTGGGTTTGGATTAATAAATTACTTGGTTTGGTTTTCTAGTTTGGTTTCGGATTTAAAAAAATAAAAACCGAAAAAACCAAATTTATATATATTTAAATTAAGTTGGAGTTAACCACTTTTGTCCTTTTTTGGTTATTGCCTTTAATGATTATTACATTTAAATTTTATGTTTGAACATCTATAATAAGTATACTTATAAGTATTGTGTTTTAAGTTTTACTTATGATTTATATTAGAAAGTATATTTAAGAGATTCAATATTATTACTTTGGTTATGTTATTAATTATTGACATAACCGAATAACCAAACTGAAAGAGGAAAACCAAACCAAACCAAATTTATTTTGGATCGGATTGGGTTACACTTTTACAAAACCAAAAACCAAAAAATCCAAACCGAAAAACCGAATGCACACCCCTAGTTCACAGTAAGCTCATCACACAAGGCATCGACACCAAAGTCAAACAAGACTCCACACTTTCGCTAGTGTGCAACGTTCATCACAAGAGAATCAATTTGATAATTGGCTAGTCACAACGAGATGCAAAGAGTTCACATATTGTCTATGCAACTTCATTTGGTCTCATTTTAGCCACACATTCATGTTTGTTCAATTATGAGCACTATTTGAGTCATCGATATTGATTAGAACCGAGACTCAAATTTACTGAAGAACAATCATATTCAAGTACATACAAGAGTGGGCGATTTTTTTTCCGGAAGGGTCAAAAATCATTTTCAATTTAAAATCAAGGAGCCACAAACTCAAACCTTCCACAAAAGGTAGTAGTGTCAACACAATATAAGCTAAAGACCCAATATATAAACAAAACAAGAGTCATAATCAGCACACAAAGGTGGGCCTCACCCCACCACAAATAAAAACATTTGTCCTCAAATGCAAATAAATATATCCAAAACTGAAAATAAAGAAAAGATAGAGAGGAAGGTAAAGAGGGATCCTGTCTAAGCAGTTGCTCCATCTGTTTGGACATCAGTGCTCGGTGTATTGGTCTGGACTTAGGTCTCAGTACCCGGAGTCACCCCAGAAGAGCCAGCTCCACTAGACAGCAAATTGTGTATTTGCCAATGAGGCCTGCACAACCGCACCTATCATGGTTGCTTCAGTCCCAGTCAGGTCCTCATCTGCAGCTCCCTCAGTCTCCTCAAACATCTCCTCATCAGTCTCTACCTTTGACTCAGACTCGACCATCTGCTCCATTCTATCCTCATGTCCGTCGGTAATTTGAGGCATCTCAGCCACATCTGGAATCTCCACTGTTCCAAAAACCATGGACATATCGGTGGCCTTCAGGTAGTCCACATCCTTTCTCAGCTCAGCAATGGCAGCTTTTAAAGTCATCACCTCCTCGATGGCTGACAAGTCCACAAATTGGACTCATTTAGGGCTATATTTTGATAGAATTAGTGTCCTCAAATGCATATTTTATCTCAATATCTGATGAAAACCCTTAAGTTTCAGGTATTTGGAGTTTGAGGGAAATCATGGACACTACTTAGCAAAACAGGAACAAAGGCAGCTGAAAGAACGAAGAAATGAAGATCTGAGAATCGCCAAACCTATTCGGCGAATCACCAAGTGGTCTTATCCTCGCCTTTTGTTCCAGTGTGCTGAGCCCTAAAAGAAAGGATCAAACTGGCGGTGAAAAAGAGTAGTCGGCGTGTCGTCGAGCAGTTCCACAAAGCAGTACTATGTCGCCCAATGATCCAAAACACGACGATGCTGAAGGATAGAGCAAGACGGCGATGAAACATACCATTGGGCGGATCGCCGAGTTGATCGGCGATCTCGACTAACGACGCCGAATGATCCGTTGCAGCACATATTTTTGAAAAACTATAAATACTCGTTCAGAGTTGTAGCTTAATATCGTATTTTTAATATACAATTTTTAACATAGAATTTTGAACTCTAAGCTTGGAGTGGGTTTTGAAGAACTTGAAGATTCAAAGGGTTTCAACTCCAAGATTTTAGACTTGGGTCTTGTGTATTCTTCACTTTTGATTTGTTTTAAGACTTAATCTTGCATACCCATTGATGGAAACTGAGATTGGTATACATTTTTAGCTCTTTTACATGTGTAGCTAAAACCCCAATTCTTGGGGTGTGATTTTGTGAATATGGGTTAGATTATCTGTTGGGTCTTACTTGTTGATGGTTTATTTGTTGTGTAAATGTGATTTCATTTAGTAGTTGTGGTGGAACTTAATGAAATTGTAGTTGCAAATATGATTTCACCTTTGTGTTTTCGGCTTGCTCGAGAGAGAGGTCGTAAAACTAAGACTATTAAATTGATGGTTGGTGGGATTGGGTTGACATGAGGTTCAACTCGAGAAAGTGAACCCTAGTCCTTATGTCACACACTCAGCTCGAGAGAGTGAGTGGGCTAAGGCGTTGGCAGTTCTTCATGCGACAAGTGGGTGTCCAAGAGGAACCCATTTGATTTGGGGTAAGTTGCTCGAGAGAGAATTTACCCCCACTATAGTCTAGCCTAGTCACATATACTCAACGGATTTACTATCAAAAGCATTTACCCAATAGTCTAGTCTAACCTGTATTCCTATCACAGCCCAAGAATCCCGTCTCCATATTCGTATCTCTTTTTAGTTTTGCTGATTTTGCTTTTTACTTGCTTACAAATCCCCCATTGATAATTGACACTTGCGTCAAACCCTTTAATTTTTCATGTCTTAATTTGATAAAGTCTTTAGCTACAGTTAGCTTTAGCACTTTCGCGCTTAATCACTAATTTTCAGAAAACTGCTCCCTTGGGACTCGACCCCAACCCTTGGTTGGGTTACTTTACTATTGTACGATCGTAGACACTTGCATTGGAAGTTGTGTCTTGATTACGCAAACATCAAAATGGCGTCACTGCCGGGGAGTGGTGTTACATAAAAACTTTTGGTTAAGATGAACTTTGCTTTTGGTAATCGTAGTTTACTAACTTAATTTTTAGTTTAGTTTGGTTGGTTTGTTTGTATCCAAACAGAGGAAGTGAGCATGACGAGCAGTACTCGGGAGCTAATAGAGTTTCCTTCATTAGAGGTAATGATGTTCCGGGATCGTATCCTCACCTTCAAGCAATTGGAAGGTGAACAAATCCACAAGTCATGGGCAATGCTTAATGAACTGATCACTCAATGCCCAACTCATGACATTCCCAACATATCCCTCCTTGACTGTTTCTACAGAAGTCTTGGTCCCGGAAACAAGAGGTTGGTCAACCAACTCATTTTGGGAGGCATTACGAAACAACCATATGTGATAGCAGCCCAACTGCTTAATCAAATGGATGAAACACATCAAGAAGTAGAAAAGGACTTCATGTTGGCCACCCTAATGACTCAGATTGATGAATTGGCCAAAAAGATGGTGAAGATCGAAGTCCAGTACAAGAGGAAGTATATATACATCCCTCCTCATGAGCGAAGAAGTCCTAAGGACAATGAGGTTAAACGCCTTGAGGGCATGCTCTCAATCATTCTCCACAAGGTGGCTGAGCAAGATAGAAAGCTGGAAGAAATGAAGGAAGACATTGAAGGGAAGAAGCAATTGATTTAGTCTCATTCCAGAGATGTCCAGCTGCTCGAGAACCTTATGGGTCATGCGTTGCCCGATCTACACTTGCAACAAAACAGGGGGTTGCCTACTGATACTATGGCTAACCCCAAAAATGGAGTTTGATCGCTGACATGCGTCGTGCCACGACGTTAACTAAGGCACTGTTTGGGAGGCAACCCAAAACCTTTTAAAATGCTTTAACTTATTTTAGAAATAATGGTGTTAATTGTGCAGGTTTAAATGCGGGAAGTGTTCAGAAAATGCAGATTTGTGAGAAAAAGGTCCAGTCGGCGTATCGCCAAAGAGGTCGGCGTTCCCGACTCTACCCGCCGTTTGGCTCAACTCAAATTTAATTCAGAGCTTGTAAAGCTCGGCGAGCTCAAGAAGCGTTTCGGCGTGTCACAAACCTGTTCGGCGACCTCGATTTAGACCGCCGTCTTGACCCCCAAGAAACTAATGATCCTATCAAAAATGGCGGGGTAAGTGACCACTTGGCGTATCGCCGAATAGATCGGTGAGTGCGACTAACATTGCCGAATGGACGCGAACTGGACGGTTTATAATGGCCAACGGTCTCAGAATTTGAACTTCTTCACTTTCCTTCGCTTTTAAACTTCACAAATTCACACCAAGGTAGTGTTTTCAATATTTTTATATTCCATTAGTATTTTAGTTGTTGATTGGTGCTCGGAACTAGGATTTCTTTGCCGTCTATCTTTTCAATTGCGTTTTAATCGGCATTTAAGGCTGGTTTCCGAATCTCGAGCTCACATTCGAAAATTTTGTACTCATTTGCAATGATTGTATCGTACTGTTGTGTGCTGGGCCTCTCTGATAAAATTACAATGCGTAAATGCCTATTTCAATTTGCAATGATTTGTGCTTGCGTGTCATTTAGATTGATTGGGTGAAGTCTGAGTAACCTATGTTTGTGCTAAATGACGGAAATTGCTCAATGATAGAGCGGGTGACAACACTCTTAAGATCAAATATCGTCAAATGGTAAAATTTGGCAAAACCGAGAAAAATTTGAGTATCTCGGGGTGATGGGTAGTATGGGTCTTGTTTGAATTTCATTAGTGCATGCTTTGATTTTGTTATCGGGGGTTGCGGGGTTGAATTCGAGAAGGTGGATTGAATATGGGCACATTGAGCTGTTCGACGAGCTGGGTCAAGCTAGACGAACCACTCGGCGGTTCGCCTAATGACCCCATCTCGCTTTTAAATTCATGCTTTATGTGTTGTTGAGTCTGTAACTTTCGGCGAGAAGCCTTTGGTCGCCGAAAGTATTCTTGATTGCCTTTTGTATGCTCCTCTGAACCTCTGTTGCACTGTAACTTTCAGCGGACTAACCCATGATCGCCGATAGTAGTTGGCGATTCGCCAAAAGGGACTTCCCATCGCTGACTTTCTATAATTTTTAAGACAACCCTTTCGGTGATCCCGGCTTAGCTCGCCAAAGAGGTTCGGCAACTCGCCGAATAGATCAGCAAGCTTGTCTGCAATATATTTTCTACATTCATGTTTGAATTTTCTCCTAATTTTTCCCAACTCCTGCAGATATGGTACGCACAAATCTAACCATGAAACCTCAGAAGAAAGCACAGGGCATAACCATAAACGAGGGGGGGTCAAATCCTCTAAAGAGGAGAGGAGAAGAACTCCCACCGGGAGATAAAGGCAAAAGGAAGAAGCATATAGCTAGAAAAGGAGTAGCTATTGAAACCCAGGCTAATTTTTCAGAACCAGAAGATGAGCAGCCTCTGATAAACCGAAGGGATGAAATTCGGGCCAGATCTCAGTCCACATCCACCAATATTCCCTCAGCTGCCACTCCTTCGGCAACGGACTCCATGCCAGCGTAGACACCTTCAGTGGCCCCTGCACTCCCTATCGTTCCTCCTCCTAGACTACTGAGCTGGCTGAAAGGTAAGGGGTATGGACCATCCTAGAGGAGAAGCTATTATCTACGGAGGGCCTGGAAGGCAAGCATCCTGATGTGATTGACACCCTCTGATACCATGAGTTTGAGCAGTTCCCATGTCCCCAAGGCCCTTACATTCCTTCTTGGGTTAGGGAATTTTACACAGCTTATGGGGAGTTGGTGCCCAAGAACAAGAAGAAGGCAAGCGAGTTTGGACCGGTAAAGTCGGTCATGGTTAGAGGCAAGGAAGATGAGTGCCACAATGAGTATATTAACACTGTATTGGGTAGACCGCTGCATTCTACACTTCCCTACGAAGGGTTGCCTATTGTTCAATCCTTAGATGACCTGAAGAGTTGGCTAGGTCCTCTGATTTCTGACACTACCCCGAGGTGAGTAGATGCAGGGGAACCTATTGAGAAGAGGGACTTGAACATCGCTGTCAGGTTCTGGTTTGGTTTCATCAGCAACACCATCATGCCATCCCAGAATGAGTCCATTTTGCGCCATTCTAAGGCAGTTTGCCTTGGTTCTATCATGTCCAGGAGGCGCATCGATCTGGGGCTGTTGATTTCACAAGAGATGGCCATGAGGGCCAAGCAGAAACTGACTTCTCTGCTATTCCTAGTCTTGATCATGGAGTTGTGCCAGCTTGCTGGAGTACCTCGGACACTATGAGGGATATTGAGGTCACCCATCTTCCTCCACTGACATCCGGCGTATTGAGGCCGAGTTCACACGAGAGGAGGTTGACAGGAGGAGAGCAGCTTCAGTAGATATTTCCTCGGAAGTTGATGTTGACTCGTTACTAGCAGAGGGACCTTCGCCTACTCCGACCTCCGAGCCTTTAGGTACATCCACTCCTTCCTCTTCTTCACAGGTCCCAGGTGCTTCTTCCTCCTCCCAGCTTGCCAGGATTACTCAGGCCATGATCTTGAAGATGGGACAACTGGCCTATTCAACAGATGTGAGAGCGACTCGGTTGGAGAGATCCATTCCAAGGATGATCAATAGTGCTATCTTGGCTGCACTGACCCCCCTTAGGGCCTCTGTTGATGATCTAGCTACTAGAGTCACTGCTTGTGAGAGAAGACAGGGGAAGACATCCGAGGTTTCGGCTTTGAAAGTTGAAGTGGCAGATTTGAGGAAGGACATAGACTATTTGAAGTCTACCGACTTCACCTCATTGATGCAGGGTGCAGATGACGAGGATGCTCCTGCACAACATATGAGGAGTCGGATGCAGAGACTGACGAGGAGCTGATAGCAGTACATGAGGAGGAGATGATGGAGAGCTGAGAGCAGAGCATATTTAGAGATTTGTCAGATCTTGTGGGGAAGATTGTGCAGCAGGTGATCCAGACATCACCGACTGAGACGTCCACAGCAGCCCCTAGTGGAGCTGGAATTGCTATTCCCTCTGAGGTAACTCCGAGCATTGATGCCCAAGTCCATACTGCTACACCGGGCACTGAGGTCCCGACAGATGGAGAGACTGCATAGACATGACTTTTCTTTACCTCCCTCTCTGTCTTACTTACTTTTACTTTTGGATACTTTTATTCGCATTTGAGGACAAATAATTTTTGTTTGTGGTGGGGTGAGGCCCACCTTTGTTAATATTTATTTTGATTATATATTTTGGGTTGTGAGCTATTATTGTGTTATTACACTGCTTTGTGTGGATGTTTGAGCTTGTGGTTCCTTTTATTTTAAATTGCAAAATGATTTTGACCTGTTCGAAATTTTTTGCCACCTCTCGTATGTTGAATGTGGCTGTTCTTTTGCAAAAGTTAAGTCTCGGTTCTGATCAATACCAATGACTTGAATAGTGCTCATAATTGAAGGAACATGAATGTACGGCTACGATGAGGCCAAATGAAGTTGCATAGTCAATATGTGAACTCTTTGCATCTCATTGTGATTAGCCATGTATCAAATTGATTCTCTTGTGATGATCATTGCACACTAGCGAAAGTGTGGAGTCTTGTTTGACTTATAGTGTCAATGCCTAGTGTGATGAGCTTACCTGTGAACTATGCATAATGGATCCTAGAATTTGCTCCGTTGGTCCGGTCAATTAAGTGATGCTATCTCTTGATATGATCTTAGTCAACTTCTAAGAGTGTGAGCCAATTTTACATATACTACTTTTGTGACCTACCTTGTGAGTGTGTGAACCTCTTTGTAACACCCCTTGAGCCTTACCTTGCTTTGGAAGAAACTTGATGAAAACTAGACATTTCCTTATCCATCACCCATAATCCTCATGAAGTTGTGGTTAGTTGAATAGCCAACTTAGGCCAAAAGCCTAGGTTGGGGGTGTGGTGAAAACATAAGGGCAAGTCAGGAAGTGTAAGGAAAGTCTCCTCTTACCCATGGTTTTGAGAAAAATGGAACCCATCCATATAAAAAAAAAGAGAAAAGAGAAACAAAAAGAAAAAGAATGAAAAAGAAAGTTGTGGAATAAAGTACAAAAGAAATGGGATTTCCAAACAATCCATGGAAAGTGAATAATAGGATGACTTATGAGCACTACAGAAAATGATGAAGGAAGAGGAAAGGAAGTGTTGTGAGTACCACATTTCATGAGGATGAAAGTCACTGAGCCTAAATGATCATACCTTTGCACTCAGACCCATTACAAGCCTTGAAAAGACCTTTTTGATCTTGAGTGAGCTGAAACAAATGTTGATTGGAAAATACAGGCAAATTTATGGGTGAAATTATGCATTGTGTTCTTCTTTGTGAGTGTGAGCATTACATCTGATTCCGAGACTTTAAATTGTGAACCATTGTGTAAATATGGAATCATTCCTTGTGTGAAGGCATTTGGACACTTCGGTTGAGCTTGAACTTGCATTAGAAAAAAGTATTGTGAGCATGAGATTCTTTGATATTGGTGAGTCACAACTTGAATCTTTGAGTGCACATTTGATCTTTGCATAAGTAAATTGAGTCTTGTTGTGTGCATTCATGATTGAGTCTTGTGTAGCACTGTTCGAGATGCCCTTTTTGAACGACTGAACTTGAGTATGCTTGAGGGCAAGCAAAAGTTTAAGTTGGGGGTGTTGACGAGTCCACAAATTGGACTCATTTAGGGCTATATTTTGATAGAATTAGTGTCCTCAAATGCATATTTTATTTCAATATCTGATGAAAACCCTTAAGTTTAAGGTATTTGGAGTTTGGGGGAAATCATGGACACTACTTAGCAAAAAAGGAACAAAGGCAGCTGAAAGAAAGAAGAAATGAAGATCTGAGAATCTACGTACTCATTTGGCGAATCGCCAAATGGTCTTATCCTCGCCTTTTGTTCCAGTGTGTTGAGCCCTGAAAGAAAGGATCAAATCGGTGGTAAAAAGAAGTAGTCGGCGTGTCGCCGAGCAGTTCTGCGAAGCAGTACTTTGTCGCCCAATGATCCAAAACACGATGATGCTGAAGGATAGAGCAACACGGCGATGAAACCTACCATCGGGAGGATCATCGAGTTGATCGGCGATCTCGACTAACGACGCCGAATGATCCGCTGCAGCACAAATTTTTTAAAAAATATAAATACTCGTTGAGAGTTATAGCTAAATATCAGATTTTTAATATATAATTTTTAACATAGAATTTTGAGCTCTAAGCTTGGAGAGGGTTTTGAAGAACTTGAAGATTCAAAGGGTTTCAACTCCAAGATTTTGGACTTGGGTCTTGTGGATTCTTCACTTTTGACTTGTTTTAAGACTTAATCTTGAATACCCATTGATGGAAACTGAGATTGGTATACATTTTTACCTCTTTTACATGTGTAGCTAAAACCCCAATTCTTGGGGTGTGATTTTGTGAATATGGGTTAGATTATTTTCTTGGGTCTTACTTGTTGATGGTTTATTTATTGTGTAAATGTGATTTCGTTTAGTAGTTGTGGTGGAACTTAATGAAATTATAGTTGCAAATACGATTTCACCTTTGTGTTTTTGGCTTGCTCGAGAGAGAGGTCGTAAAACTAAGACTACTAAATTGATGGCTGGTGGAATTGGGTTGACATGAGGTTCAACTCGAGAGAGTGAGCCCTAGTCCTTCTCCCACACACTCAGCTCGAGAGAGTGAGTGGGCTAAGGTGGAGGTTGTTCTTCATGCGGCAAGTGGGTGTCTGAGAGAAACCCATTTGATTCGGGGTAAGTTGCTAGAGTGAGAATTAACCCCACTATAGTCTAGCCTAGTCACAAATACTCAACGGATTTACTATACAAAGCATGTACCCAATAGTCTAGTGTAACCCGTATTCCTATCACATCCCAAGAATCCCGTCTCTATATTTGTATTGCTTTTTATTTTTCCTGATTTTGCCTTTTACTTGCTTACAAACCCCCCATTGATAATTGACACTCGTGTCAAACCCTTTAATTTTCCATGTCTTCATTTGGTAAAGTCTTTAGCTACGATTAGCTTTAGCACTTTCGCGCTTAATCACTAATTTTCAGAAACTGCTCCCTTGGGACTCGACCCCAACCCTTGGTTGGGTTACTTTACTATTGTACGATCGTAGACACTTGCATTGGAAATTGTGTCTTGATTATGCAAACATGTGTGGCTCCTTGACCACGCTCACACACTGCTATCCTTACTACAAGGGTATCAATATCGACGCACAATGGTGTCACAACAACAGTCAAAGCAACCTGAATCATATTAGGAATGGAGGTCTCGAGCCTGGCTGCCCGACGATCTGCAGAATAGGCAAGTTAAACCATTCGAAGTAATGATGCCTGGGTGATCGGAGTATGGGAGACATCAGCAGCAGCAGGTCTAGGAGGCAGTACATCAACAGAACCACTAGGGGCATCAGTAGATACAACACAAGGAGTACCTAAAGGCCCAGGGGCCGGAGTAGGCCAAGATGGCTCTGTAGGTGATAAGTCTGTGTCTACAACCGGGGAAGAATCCACCGGGGCTGTCTTCTTCTTCTGCTCCGCTTGGTCCTTTAAATATTCTGCCTCGATCCTCCGAATATCGATAGAGGATGTGGGAATCACTTCCACATCTTTCTTGGCATCTCTAGGGACCCGAGCCTGTCTGCGTAGCTCGGTGATCAATACTGGAAAGGGAAGAGAGGTCTGGCGCTACTTGTCACGCATGAGAATCTCTGAAGTAATGATCATCCCCAGATTAATTCGCTCATGTGTAATGATTGCGCCAAGACAAGTTGCCTTAGAGTGGTGAAGAACGGACTCATTCTGGGATGGCATTACAGTGCTGCTGCTAAAGCCAAACCAGTACCTTGTAGCTATATGCAGGCCCCTTTTTCATTATCGAGTCCCCTACCTCTAACCACTTTAGAGTGCCATCACAGATAACAAGAGCCAGCCAGTTTTTTATTCCCTCGAACGACTTAGTCTTCATCCTGTACTGGTGAGGGTTGGCAATATTGTTGGTGCATTCCAAGACAACATTTATCGTAGTGCTTTCACACAACACTTTCCTACCCCGGACTACCACGTGATCGACTGGTTTGAATTTAGCTGCTTGCTTCTTTCTTTGTGGAATCAGGGTTCCATAAGAGGCATAGAACTCCCGGACCCAATTTGGAATGTACGGGCCGCGGGATTTGGTGAAGATTTGGAACTTGTGAGACTTCAAGCAATCCATTATTGCTGGGTACCTGTCGATAACCCCATCCGTAGACAGACATTTTTCCTCAAGAATTGTCCCCAATCCCTCAGTCTTTAATCTGTTCATTGACTTGGGCGGAGGACCCTGTACTGGGGGTTCCAGCACCATTGCTTGTTCTGGGACTGGAGGAGTAGAAGTGGCAGGCTAAGGGGTTTTGATCCTGGACGGATCATTCAACTTGGTGCTCACCTTCAATCTCAGAAGTGGTGGGGTAAGTGTCGTAAATGCCATCGCTATTAGAGCCTGCCTCTAGTGATGCAGGTGCTTTGCCTTTACTTTTACCTTTCCCCCAGTTGTGCGGAGTTTTGTGGTCTTGCCTTTAGATGTAGTTGCATCCTCATTCAGTGTAATCTCCTTTGCTTTCCCTCGGGGCGGCATGTTTCTCCCTGCAACTTTAGGTCTGGCCATGTCTACAAAAAATTTGGAAAAAGTTAGTAAATATTCATATCAAAGCACAGAAAGCTTTCTGCAAACAGACTCGTCGATTAAGTCGGTGAGTCGCCTAATCGCTTTGGCGAGTTCAATCAGGCTCATCGAATGGATTGGCTAAAAAATTATAGAAAGTCGGCGATGGGAGAGCCCCTTCGGTGAATCACCGACTACTTTCGGCGAGCACGGGTTTGTTCGCCGAAAGTTACAATGTAACAAGGGTTCATGGGTGTAGACAAAGGGCGAAAGAAAAGCCTTTCGGCGAGTCGCCGAGTGCTTTTGGTGACCTCAGGGTTCTCGCCGAAAGTTACAGAACCAAATATCAAATAAAGCATGGAATTAAAGGCGAGATAGGGACATTAGGCGAACCGCCGAGTGGTTCGGCGAGCTCGACCCAGCTCGCCAAACGGCCCAACGTGCCTACTTTCAATCCAACTTCTCAAATTCAACCCCGCAACCCTTGAAAATAAAATCAATGCATGCACTAGTTCAATTAAGCACAGACTCATAACACCCATCACCCCGGGATACTCAGACTTCTCCCGATTTTGCCAAACTAAACACCAAGCAAGCACAACCACAACCACACAAAATTTAATCATTTCAACTCACAAGCATACATGGTTTTAAAAAACAAGACAAAATGGGAAAGATTCTTGAATTAAGATAGGCGTTTGAACAATCTAATCCTATCAGAGAGGCCCATCACACGACAATACGATAATATCATTTGCATAAAGGAACGAATTACTGACAATAAGTTCGGGGTTCAAAAGACCAACCTTTGATGCGGATTAAATTACTTTGAAATGCTAGGAGGCAATGAAATCCAACTCCGTGCACAAATCAACACTAATAATACTCTAAAAATGCAAGAAATATAGAAACTACAGTGCGGGCGTGAGTTTGGGCAAATAAAAAGTGAGGGAAAGTGAAAGGATTTAACTCCTTGGCTCTTTTTAAGACCGTCCAATTTTTGCCCACTCGGAGATATTATTTGTGTTCGCCGAGCTACTCGGTGACACACCGAGTGATCATTTATACTGCCGAGTTTTATAGGACCTCCAATTAATGTGGGGATCCAAATGGCGGACTTTGTCGAGCTCGCCGACCAGGTTGGCGACTTGCCAAGTTGCTCCTGGGCTCGCCGAGTTTTACAGGCTCCAAGTTAAAATTACTTTTGAGCCAAACGGCGAACCAAGTCGAGCATGCCAACCTCTTTAGCGATTCGCCTACTGAATTATTTTTTCGCCAATTCTGCACTTTTCAAACACTTTTTCTACTTTAACCTGCACAATCAACACACCATTATTTCTAAAATAACAATTTAAAGCATTAAAAGGTTTTGGGTTGCCTCCCAAACAGCGTCTTTGTTAACGTCGTGGCACGACACAAGTCACCACTCAAACCTCATTATTGGAGTTGAACCTAGTGCTACTAGGTGACCCCAATTACTCATTTGGGTGGAGCTGAGGCGATATATGACCCAAGAGAGTTTCAATTAGCTTGATAGATCTAGAGTGAGAACCGCTCATCTGATTTAGCACTTCTACATTTTCCTTCATCACCTCTAACATTCTATCCTTCTCATGGAGCGTTTGGAGAATGATTAATAGTATATGATTGATACGCCTACTCTCATTTTCCGTAGACTTTCTCCACTCCTGATGGGGTATGTATCTGCCCTTTTTTTTTTACAGCACTTCTAGTTCCTCGACTTTTTGGGCCAAAGTATCCATCTGACTCAGCAAAAAAATGACCAAGTGTTGATTCTTCTCAGCCTCCTTGTTGGTGTTGGCCACAAGATCAAGGAGTTTGGTTGCAGTCTCATAAGAGTATCTTCTAAAATCACTAGGGACAAATTGATCGATTAATCCTTTGTTTCCAGAATTAAGGCTCCTATAGAAGCATTCCAGTAGAACTAGATCGGGAATCTCATGAATTGGGCATTGTATTAATAGTGTTTTAAACCTCAGCCACGACTCATGAAAAAGTTCTCCTTCTAGATGCTTGAAGGTCAGGATGCTATCCCTGAACCTCATCACTTCTACCGGGAGATGCTCCATTGGTTCACCATCTCCACCATGTATACTCATTATTCTGTCTCAACACACAAACAAGCGAGACAAAACTAAAAATTAAGTAAGTAAACTACAACTAAGAAGAACAAAAAAAATACCAAACTAAAATTCTCAACTAACACCACTCCCCGGCAGCGGCACCAATTTGACTTCAAGTATCAGGACACTACTTCGGTTCAAGTGCTAACGATCACGTGTAGTGATATAACCCAACCAAGGGTTGGGATCGTTCCCACAAGGAGTGGTTTCGAGAATTAATAGAAAAGTAATATCAAGTTCTAATCAATCATAGCTGTAAATATTAACGAATAAAAACATACTAAATCTAAGGGGTGACGCAAGCGTCAATTATCAATGGGGGTTTGTATTAGCTAATCAACAAAAATGACAAAAATATAAGGAAACGAGATAGGGAGACGGGATTCTTGGGATGTGATAGGAATATGGGATAAAAGACACTATCAGGTAAATGCTTTTGATAGTACATCACTGAATATTTGTAACTAGGCTAGACTTTAGTGGGAGTAAATTCTCTCTCGAGCAACTTACCCCGAATCAACTCGGTTTCTCTTGAACACCGAGTTGCCGCATTTAAGCACAGCCTCCGCCTTAGCACATTTACTCTCTCGAGCTGAACCCACGACGACCCAATAACCACCGACTATCGATTTAGTAGTCTTAGTTTTAAAACCTCTCTCGAACAAGCCAAAAACACTAAGATGAAATCGTATTTGTAAATACAATCTCATTAAGTTCAAACCCAACTACTAAATGAAATCACATTTAAACAGCGAATATACCAACAATAAGTAACACCCAACAGTAAATTTAACCTATATTCACAAAATCACACCCCAAGAATTAGGGTTTTAGCTAGACATGAAAAATAGATAGAAATCGATACCAACAAGTGTTTCCATCAAGTAGGTACGAAGAATAAAGTCTTTAAACACATCAAGGATGAAGATTCTTTGAGACCCACTTCCAACTTCTTGGAATTGAGAATCTTCAAATCTTCAAGTTCAAGCACAATGTCTCCAAAAACTCTAAGAACTAAAACTGAAAATATTCTAAGTCTCCAAAATAATATTTCTCTCTAAAGTCTGATACTAAACCAATAATTTAAACAAGTATTTATAGTGTTTGAAAATTTGGGCTGCGGAGGATCACTCGGCGCAGTTAGTCGGGATCGCCGACACACTTGGAGATCTGCTCTTTGGTCTAGTTCATCGCCTTTCTGCTTTTGCCTCCAACATTTTCGCATTTTGAGGCATTGGGCTATAGAGTGTTTCTTCGCGGAACATCTCAGCGACGCGCCGACTACTTTTTTTCATCGCAGACTTGACCTCCTCCTTCAGGGCTTAGTACACTGGAACATTGGGTGGGATTTAGGGCCTTTCGACGACACGCCTAATGGATTAGGCATTCCTCAGGGCATCCTTTCTCTG
Source organism: Solanum tacnaense (assembly GCA_029582525.1). NCBI lineage: Eukaryota > Viridiplantae > Streptophyta > Magnoliopsida > Solanales > Solanaceae > Solanum > Solanum tacnaense. The sequence goes on from JAJOOD010001924.1 coordinate 53,844, forward strand.
TTCTTTCAGCCGCTTTGTTTACATCAGTTATTGAGACAAAATATGCATTTGACGACACTAATTCTATTAAAATATAGCCCTAAATGTGTCCAAATTATGGACTCATCAGGTATTTCTAGTCTTGAGGACCAGTTAATGATTATATCTCGACATCCGAAAGTGGTCAGACACCTCGGAAAGTGTAGGGTAGGGTTCTCACATTTTGTAGTAACGGCTTATAGGCTAAGGTAGTTATGGTGATTCATCTAATTTATCACTACAATCTTTATATTAGAGACATTGTTATACTTTTGGAGACCCCGACAATATTTCTTGGTAGTGGTCTATTCATGGTCGGGGAGGATCCCAACCCTATTCTTCAGGCCATATTAAATCACCGACGCCTCATACTAGAGGTCGAGGTAGAGCTCCGACTAGTAGAAGTGGTCGTACTTCTAGTAGAGGTTTAGGTAGTAGTGTTACATTATAGAAGAGTGAGGGTAGAGGTACCACCTATGCTGGAGGTGGCAGAGGGGGTCGATGTCATACATTTCTAGGGAGACCTTAGACTGAGGCTTCTGATGCAGTTATTATAGGTTTCGTCCCAGTCTATCATCGATATACATTGTATTATTTGATCCAGGGTCTACTTTCTCTTATGTGTCTGCCTATTTTCCTGCTAAGTTTGATATGATGTGTTATAGCATGTATGTTTCTACACCCGTTGGTGAGCCCTTACTTGTGGATCGAGTGTATTGTTCCTATCTTATTTCTTTGGAAGGGTATGTCACTTGGGTAGACTTGATCATTCTTTGTATGGTAGACTTTTATTTCATCTTGAGTTTGGATGGGCTCTCTCTTTATCATGCTTATCTTGACTGTAATGCTAAGACTGTGACCTTAAAAATGCCTGGTGTTTTTAGGGTTGAGTTTAAGGGTGTAAGTGGTTCTTACCCTAACAAGGTTATTTCTTTTATCTGTGCTCAAATATTGGTGGATATAGGGTATTTGTCCTACTTATCCTTCACCAGGGACATTAGTGTTGAGTCATCTTTCTGGGAAACAATTTATATGGTTTAGGAGTTTCCAGATATGTTCCATTCTACTCTTTCAGGTGTTCTTTTAATAGGGTTATTGATTTTTCTATTGACTTGGAGCCGGACACTAAGCCCATTTCTATTCCTCTCTATCGCATGTCCCCATTTGAGTGAAAAAGTTAAAGGACCAGTTGCACGACTTGTTGAGTAATGGGTTCATTTGTCCTAGTGTGTAACATTGGGGTGCCCCAGTATTGTTTGTAAAGAAGAAGGACATGACTATAAGGATGTGTATTGACTACATGCAGTTGAACAAGGTCACGATAAAGAACAAGTATCCTCTCCCACGTGTAGATGACTTATTTGACCAGCTTCAGGGAGAATCATTGTTCTCTAAGATAGATTTGATCTTTGGTTACCATCACTTGAATATTAGAACATCGGATATCCCTAAGATAGCTTTTCAAACTCGGTATGGCTATTATGAATTCCTCGTGATGTATTTTAGCTTAACTAATGCCCCTACAATGTTCATGGAGTTAATGAACGGGGTGTTTCAACCTTACTTGGATTCATTTGTAATTTTATTCATTGATGATATCTTAGTGTACTCCATGACTGAGGAGGACCATGTTCGACACTTGAGGATTGTGCTTCACTAGTTAAGGGAAGAGAAGTTGTATATAAAGTTCTAGAAGTGCTAGTTTTGTTTTGATTCCGTGGCATTCTTACGACGTGGTTTCCAAAGAGGATATTAGCATAGATATGGTCAAGATTGAGACAGTTAGAGGCTAGACGAGACCTACTTATCCCATTGAGATTGATAGTTTTGTGGGATTGGCAGGCTACTAGAAATGATTTGTTCAGAGTTCTCCACTATTGCATCCCCTTTGACCAGATTGACTCGACATAGTGTGGGTTTTCAATGGTTCAATGAGTGTGAGGACAACTTTCAAAAGTTTAAGACTTTCTTAACTTCGACGCTTGTTTTGACTCTATCCGAGGAGGATGTGGACTCTTCTATATATTGTGATGCTTCAGGGGTTGGTTTGGGTGGTGTTCTGAAGCAGAAGGTGAATGTGATTGCATATGTTTCTAGACAGTTGAAGACCCATGAGAAGAACTACCCTACTTATGATTTGGAGTTTTCCGCAGTGGTCTTTTTGCTTAAGTTATGGCATCACTATTTGTACAGGTGCATTGTGAAGTCTTCATTAATGATCAGAGTCTTTAGTATATCTTTAGTCAGAGAGATATGAATTTGAGGCAACGTTGATGGCTCAGTGCCTGAAAGACTGCAAATGACTATCTTATATCATCTAGAGAAGGCCAATATGGTGGTCGATGCTTTGACTAGGAAGAACCCTAACATGGGGAGTCTTTCCATGCTCAGTATTGAGGAGATACCATTGGCTAGAGGTGTTCAGAGATTAGACAACAATCTTTTCCAATTGCAGATTTTAGAGGAGAGTGTATCAAGGCTCAGTGCTTTTTGGTTGAGCCAATCCGTGAGCGATAGTATGATGATGAGAAGTTATGTCTTATTCGAGGAAAGATTTTAAGGGGTGAGGCCAGGGAAGGAGGATGTCCTTGATGCTGATGGAGTATTGAGGATCGAAGGTAGGATTTTTGTGCCCAAGGTGGGCAAATTGGTAAGATTGATTACAGAGGAGGCTCATTGTTCTAGATACTCTCTTCATCCAGGAGCAACCAAGATGTATCACAATCTGAGTGAGAAAAACTGATGGTGTGGTATGAAGAGAGACATTTATAAGTTTGTGTCTAGGTGCTTGACTTGGTAACATGTCAAGTGTGAGCATCAACAACCGAGAGGTGTTTCTCAGAGGATTCTTGTTCCTACTTGGAAGTGTAAACGTATTACAATGGACTTTGTTGCAGGTTTGCCTACCACCGTGGGTGGTTATAATACTATTTTGGTGGTTGTTGAAAAGTTGACCAAATACACCCATTTAATCCCAATTCATGTGAAGTACATGGTAGAGAGGTTAGCCAGACTGTACATTAATGAGATAGTTTAACTTCACGGAGTGCCATTTTCTATTATCTCTGAATGATGTGCGCTATTAACTTCTCACTTCTGGAGGATCTTACAACATGGTTGGGTATTCAGTTAGACATAAGTACAGATTTTCACCGTAAGACGAATGGATAGTCTTAGAGAATGATTCAAGTGTTAAAAGACATACTTCGAGCGTGTGTGACTGACTTTGGTCCTCATTGGGATCAACACTTTCCCTTAACGGAGTTTGCCTACAACAACAGTTATCACTATAGTATTCAGATGGCCCATTTGAGGCGTTGTATTGTAGAAAATGTAGATCTGCGATCGGTTGGTTTGATACTACTAGGATGGACTAGTTAGATATAACTTGCTTAGAGATGCCATGGAGTAGATCCGTATAATTCAGGGCAGGATGTTGATTACTCAGAGTCAATAGAAGAGCTATGTAGATTGGAGGGTTCGAGAATTGGAGTTTATGATGGGTAATTAATGTTTGGCATAGAATGTCACCTATGAAGGATGTGATGAGGTTTAGGAAGGAAGACAAGCTTAACCCTCAATTCATTTGCCCTTTTGAGATTTTCAGTTAGATTAGGGAGGTGGCCTATAGGTTGGCCTTGCTACCTAGCTTTTCAGTGGTACATCTTATTTTCCATGTCTCCATGCTTTAGAAGTATGTGCTAAATGAGTCCCATGTGCTTTCACTCGATTTAGTGGTATTGGGTCTAGGCTTATCGTCCGAGGAGATTCTATTTCTATATTGGATAGACATGTTTTGAAGCTTAGAACCAAGGAGATTGCTTTAGTGAAGGTGGAGTGCAAACATTGTTCAGTTGGAGAGGTGACTTATGAGATGGAGTCCAATATGCATGCCAAATATCCTCAGCTTTTTCAAGCTTCAAGTACATTCTTTTACCTTTTGTTCGAGGATGAACATGATTTTTAGTGGTTGATAATGTAATGAGATGAAAGGTAATTTTTGGAAATTTTAATAAAATTACCATTTTACCCCTCCCAATAGTTGCCCCGAGTCTTTATTATCAGTTTTTTGAGTTGGTTATGATATTTGATTGAAAAGTTATGATATTTGGAAGTTTTGAGTTTTTGGAAGGTCTTAAGTGGTATTTGGTAACAATAGGAGTTTTGAGTCTCGAAATGGAATATTATCAGCTCCATTAACTTTGGAATATGGAATTTGGTCTACGAGAGTTGAATGTTTCAGGTTTAGGAGTTTTTTTTAGGATTTGAGGCTTTGAGTTTGAAGTTTATGTGATTTTAGACTAAGGGTTGACTTTGATCAATATTCAGAATTTGGACCAGATTTCTGATGGTTTTAGTCAATTCGGGGAATGATTTTAGGACTTGGTTGATTTTTTAGAAGTTTAAAGGGCAGTTTTGTCTTTTTGAACGTTAAATTAGTTTATTGCGACCTTCACGTATTTTAGATCAAGGATACCTCTGATTCTTGTTTCGATGGTTCCATTGAGTCTGGAACAACAAGTTTAGTTTGGGTAGTATATCTAGTTTGTGTACTCGGGGTTCTAAACGAATCCAGAGGGTCCATTAAGGAATTTTTATGCTTTAAGTGATGTTGTTGGTTTATTGTATCTGGTGCACTATAACTTGTTCATCGTGATCACATGAGGGAAAATCCACGCGATCGCGAAGGTGTGTGTTTCTATGTATCTTGATTGCGTGGATGGTTGTCATGACCGCATAATGTTAATTTTCTGATCATTGTGACCATGTGGAGGGCTATCAAGATCACATTGGTCAAATTAAATGAGTTGACCATTTAAAACAACGCGATCATGAGACCTTGGTCATCACGATCGTGAGAAGAAAAAGTTGCCTAGCAAAATATTTTCTTAAATCGTGATTCTTCCCTATTTTTCACCACTTTTGAGTCTTGGAAACCATTGGAAGGCGATTTCAAGTGTGGGAAATCTCTTGGGTAAGTCTTTATGAACCTAAATCTTCATTTCCTAATTATCATTTGTGGTTTTCAACATCAAATTAAGGATTTTCAACTTCAAGGTTTGGAAGGTTCACAAGAACTTGGGTTTTAAGAGAAATGATGTTTTGTTATTGATTTAAAATATATTTTGAAATGATTTTTGTCGCCCCCCGTTTTTCCTCAAAATGGGTTTTCGGTGCACGACCTAACACCCCTTTTGGGTTTGAGTGATTGAAGAGTCGCCACCTAACGAATTAAGGCGCGTTAGGGCACCTATCTAACCTAACAAAATCTACCTAAAGGTCAAACGAACCATAGATCGGGTAAGAGTTCAAATTACCTCGAGGGGAAGGTGTTAAGCATCTCTCGAGGTTCACAAATGTGGGTCCCAGCCGTATCTCATGCAATTTATGTGGGGGTTACAAGTAGCAATTTAGGTCACTCATTTATTGGTTATTTATATTAAACATGCTTACTAGGTGATAACTAACATTAAACAATTAAGATCACTTTATTTATTTATTATTTAAGAATGCGAACTAGGTGATATAATAAATGAAACATTAAACAGATATTAAGCAATTGATAAAGAGATAAGCAAGGAGACATAATATGCACAAATAAATATAAAAGATAAACCAATATTATTTATGAAGCTACCCCAAAACAATTATAATTAACAACACATAAAGGGAAAAAGGAAAGGGAGACTCCGGAACCCACAGACTTTACGGATTAGCACTCGACTTTTATTTTTTTTCGGTCGACTTTTACATTTGGACATACAAAATCGATGTTTGTCATTTTAAGCTCGAGTCGATTGTCATCATATCCGTAGGGCCAAACTACTCCTACCCCACCTTCCGCATGCATTTCTTCCTAAAAGGTGCCTAGTGCCCCCCGCTTAACGTCCAAGAGGCATTGGACTACTGTTGGGATGGTTTTAGACAAAAAAAACATAAGCTCCTAATAGGCCCCCAAGACATCAAGTCGAACAAATAGGACGAACATTTAACACGTAAATCTCATATTGGCCTATAGATTTTAATTAAACATGCTAGCAAACACCAATAAAGTGAAAGGTCTCATGCTTGAGTGTGTGCATATAAACAAGTATACAATCAGGCATTATAACAATATATTAGTTAATATTAATGGGGAAGAAAGTTATGACAGGTTGCAGATTTTATTAATATAGTTGAAAAGTGATTGCAGATGTAGAAAACTATTTTTTAGAGCAGTAGCAGATCTAATTATTAATGCAGACTGTTTATTCTAAGGGGGAGCAGTTTAGTAGATGCAACAGTTAATTATTTCGAGCATTATTTTATCAGGGCAGATTTTAAGATTAAAAACATGCAGGAGCAGATTTATTAACTTTATTTTAAGTAGCAGAAATAGTAATGTCACAGTTAACAGTGGGGCAGAAAATGTGCGAGGCTATTTTTATTACAACTTTCAACATGCTGGAAAAACTAATTAATCTGATTAAATTTTAGGTAGTCCTATAGGCATAATTTCTACGGGGAGCTATATTTATGCATTTTTGTATGGATTTTGTTGACATGCCGAAATATTGTCAGAATTTAGATACTGATACTCTAGCCTCTTGACATGTTTGTCATTTATTAGGATCCTATAGGCATGATTCTAAGTGATTAACATACTAAAATATCAATATGCTGAAGCTATTAACAGACAAGGTTTATTAAAATTACTAAATGATTAGCACACCAAAGTTAACAAAACAGATCGGTCAAACTTACCATTAACATGCTACAATTAATAGCTAAATACTCTAAACTGATTATCATACCAAAAAATATTAAAATCTGGTTAATTATGCAGATCAAATTACATGTTAGATCTATTTAAACTAATTAACATTAGTTTTATTAGTTAAATCCTAGACATGATATCTACTCTTTGAATAACAATTAACTATCTACCGGCGATCTTATTATTTATTTATTTCGTATTAACAAGTGATCAACATTCAGATTAATGCTAAAAATATGTAGACAAGCCAAGTACCAAATTGATTATTTGGAAACATTATTACGGACACTACAAGCATGGAATCTATTTTTTGTGAGAAAACCGATTAATAAACAATTTGAAGAGTTAGAACAAACTAAAACAAAAGACATAATCCTAACGATGCTTTATGCAAATTTATATATTTTTCTAACAAATAGTAGACTAACATGAGATCAATATAAATTATCATTTAATAAACAACCATTTTTTCCTAATTTTCACTTGATTAGTTTAAAAAATAGGAATTCAATAAATGTGCGAAGGTAAGTAAGCAATCTCCTATAGGCATGATTTCTAACACAAATAGATTGCGGTAAATTAACAGTTAGCACGTAAATCCCTTCCCCCTTAAAACGATCCGCCAAGTTATATCATATATATAGAGAGTTAGAGTTACTACAAGATTATTACAATAACAAAAAAAATGAAACAATACAAATATAAACAATAATAAAAGCAAAATCTCATCCGGGAACCCATCATAGGCGACTCTTCATGTCTTGAACTTTTAGATCAAGATCCTGTTTAGAGAAAATACAGCCAAATACATATAAAAGCAAACATGCATAATAACATATCATTCCTATACATGTAGACCCACAATACTTAAACAAACCACACACAACATATCACACATAAAAGAGAGAGGTGAAGAGAACTAGCCTGAATTATTCCCTTTTATTCAAACACAAAACTATATTCAAAATAATGCAGAATGAAGATTAAACTAATGGAGGAACAACTAACCAATTAAAGCAGAAATATTTATCAGCAATGAAGTATTAGTAGCAATCCAATCGAAACAGCAACACAACAAAGAAAGCACTTTGAATGTTGCAATAGACTAATTCTTTTTATGAACAGAGAATACTACTTTTTTTGGTGAGTTTTCTGATTGTTCAAGTGTGTAAGCATGAGTGTCCGAGTGAGTTAAGAATGAGGGAAGAGTCTGATTTATATAGGGAGTGGGAGGACACATATTAATGGAAAGGAAATAAATTAGGGATCAATTAAAATATTTTCCTCGTTAAGAAGGAAGACAAAACTTATTTTATTTTATTTTTACCAATTATAACCAAATACTAAATCTGCTCAATTTTTAAATAAGGTAAAGCAAACCAGTCAAATTCCCTTTTTATATCAATTGTACAAAAGTTTGCCATAAACTAAACATGTAAGAACCTGCCCTAATTTAAACTAAGGAAAGGGAGTCACTTAATAAACTTTCAATTTAGAATCACGCATCACAAACGAAAGTGAATATTTAAGGAAGAAGAATGTGATTACAGCTCAATGCAAATTTCATATACTGCAAAATTTTACCAAACAGATAAGTCAAAGATCTGGCAAGGAACAATTATGGCAATAGTATCAATCTATTGAATCGATTAGGTGAAGGAGAATCAAATTACATTAAAATAAATTTTACAGCAAATCACGGTAAATACATCAGAGTGTTAAGACAACATCACGACATGCTAGTAAATTAACAGTAGAGAATCGATTAGGACGCACAAGAGTTATACGCATATAGGATCATGACATTCATGAAAGAAACCTTCATATATACTTGATTGATTTTTTTTAATTAACCCAAAAAGAAATATAATTGAATCAACAAAATTTCAAGTTTAACAAGATCATGCATAACGATTTCACTCTAAACAGATAAATAAGATTAAAATAAGCAGGACTCATACCTGGGATGGATCTGTATAGATCCGTCCTTGTCAAAATAGACCATTTTTCACTCTTGATCGTATCATTAGAGTAGTGTTTTGTTGTTGTCGATCTCGTAGCCAATGACCGGAAATAGGAGAGAAAAGGGGAAGCAGGGATGCCGGAGCTGCTGGTGGCCTGCTTGTCCTCGTTGGCTGGCCTTCGCGGCTGCTTGCTGGCCGGTTGAAGTTGTTGTTGGTGTTGTTAGTGCTCGTTGCGCCTAGCTGTTGGTTTCTGATTGCTCGTTGGTGGTCCTCGCCGGATCTGCTGGCTGCTGGCAGTGAAGCTTTGCTGCTCTGTCGATCTTGCTGGAGAAGAAGAGAGGAAGAAAAAATTAAAGAAAAGATAGGGTTTGGTCTTTTTAGGAGTAAAAAGGAAAGTAAAGCTTAATAAATCTGGACCATCGATTTAAAAAATATGAAGGGCTAGGATTTGATCTCGGAGTAAGGACGGTCGACATTAAAAGATGAAATCTTAAAATCAGATTGACTTGAAGATTGGAATGGCCAAAATTGAAGATAATTGGCTAGAATTGCAATGAGAGGGTGATTATTATTCAAATTGAATAGGCTAGAATTGAAATGGATTAGAACAAAATAGGCTACAATTTAAATGATTTGGAAGGAAAATTAAGGAAGTGCTATCCAATTAATAAAATACTACACTTAATAAAATATTTTCACATAATTAAACACACCTAAATTTTAAAAAAATTAACCAAAATAAGTAAAATAATTATTTTGAATTTAACTATCGATAATTATAATAATAAAAAATAATTTAATACAATATTTTTTATATAAAATATGCACACTAAAATACATAATTTGACAAAATCAATTAACATTTTAAACTTGAAATAAGTTTTAAAACATATGTATTTAATCGAATAGCACTTCCGAAATGGTTATAGGTCAGTCAAAATTGGGTGTCAACAGTTGTCCCTTGGTTGCTTGGGAATGAAGGATGAATTATCGGGCAACCAACGTTGACTTTGTAGCCGATTTTGTCCGATCGACGAGAGAGGTCAATCAGATCAATTGAAATGTTGGAGAGGGGTACGACTGAGACTTTTGTATTAAGTCGCCTACTATCTCTGGTATTACGAGAATCAGGTCGTGTGTAGTTCTAGATTTAGGAACAAACAAAGCTCCTAAAAATTGAAAGAGCGGCATGAAATTCGAACAGGAACGATATCAGCTTGAATGGATAAGATTATAGTAGCTAGAAGAGCATGACAAAGCGATTTCTAGCTAGAGCAAAGGATCGGGTGAAAAGCAGTAACACGAGTAGCAAACATTTGATAGAGCCTTCGTTGCAATAGACAAGTGAACATGATAATTGTAGCTGAGAGGGTAATCAATCACGCCTACATTTCTAATATGACTAGATAAAATGTTAGCTTAAAAATACAAGTGTGAACCAACATGATAAAAATATAAGTGCTAGAAAATAATAATGACAAGAAGAGATAGGAAGACGTGTCTGCTTTGAGAGACATAGTGCAAGCCTTGATAGACCTTAGCTTAACTTCTTGAAGAATTGCAACCCATCTCCGAAGGATAATGTCAACCTCCAGTAGATCTAGTAGCATAGATATATATTAATATAGAGGAAAAATGTCTGATTATAAGGTGGACGGACCTAAGCGTCCTATTGTAAGGCGGACAAGCCTAAATGTCATTTTGTAAGGCGGATGAGCCTAGATGTCGTATTGTAAGGTAGACGAGTCCAATGTCCTATTGTAAGGCGGACGAGCCTAAATGTCGTATTGTAAGGCAAAAGAGCCTGATGTTCTATTGTAAGGCGGACGAACCTAATGTCGTATTGTGAGGCGGACGAGCCTAATGTCATATTGTAAGGCAGACGAGCCTGATGTCTTATTGTAAGGTAGACGAGCCTAAATGTCGTATTGTAAGGCATACGAGCCTGACTGAAAATTCAGTAGGTCATAATGGCGAGTTGATTCCAATAATAACATCTTCAAAATAGTCTGAATGGTAGCTTTGAGTAGCCAAGGGTAAAATGAAAAATGGTAATGCGAGAAGCAAAGAATTTGATAAGGCCTTTGTTGCGATAGACATCTAAGCATAGAAATGGTAGCTTAGAGGGCGATTGATCTTGTCTGTAATCTGCAAATCTGTAGCTTGTAATATGACTAAATAAAGTGATTAAAGCAGATATATCAAATAAATGGTAAATGTAAACATGATGCAATTTCCCATATCGACCATGAATTTTGCCTTAAGACTATGAAAATGATGTCTAGGGCCATGATACGCAAAATTAATTCCTCAGGTCATGAAAATGTTGGTTTTGGGCCATGAAAAATGATGCCCTTAGACTATGACACATTCGGATCATGATAGAAAGAAATTAAGTCCTTAGGCCTTGATATGATGTCCGCAGGCCATGAAAGATGATGGCTTTAGACCATAACGCCTTGGGAAATATAAATGATGAGTAAAGAGAGCGTATTTGTTTTGATGTAATTCGAGCATCTTATGGCTTGATTCAATAGTAGCTTTGTACAAATGTATTCGGGCACATGCAACTCTCGGGCACATGCAATATTCGGGCACAATGCAATCTCGGGAATAATGCAATCTCGAGCACATGCAATCTTCGGGCACAACGCAATATCGGGAACATGCAATCTCGGGCACAATGCAATTCTCGGGCACAATGCAATCTCGAGCACATGTAATCTCGGGCATAATGCAATATCGGGCACAATGCAATCTCGAGCACAATGCAATTCTCAGGCATAATGCAATCTCAGGCACAATGCAATTTTCGGGCACAATGCAATCTCGGGCACATGCAATCTCGGACACAATGCAATATTCGGGCATAATGTAGTATAGGGCAATATAATAGTTGAGAGCATGAAGTATCTTAAACCTTCGCTTGTTGGAAGGGTCACGTGCCATTGACTGGTGATTGTCGGGCTTAAAATAACTTGGTCCTTTATCCCGTTGGAAGGATAGTATGTCATTTGACTGGCGATTGGGCTCAATATAGAGTAGTTTGGTCCTTCGCCTTGTTGGAAGGACAGTAGGCCATTTGTTGGCGATTTTCGAGCTCAGAACAATGTAGCTTGATCCTTCTTCTTATTGGAAGGACGAAATGCCATTGATTAGCGATTTGTCGGAGTTAATATAACGACATATTGATCCTTTAAGTGGCGTTTGGAGTTGTTTCTTGTATATGTACCTGTCTTTTCTGCATTCAAAGAAAAATAATGAGTTTATAAAATGGGGACGGTTGATCTTCTTGGACCGGCGTGCTTCCCTTGTCTTGCCATCCAGACCTTTCTGGGCATTTGCTTTGAGGAGTAATCGTCCAACTGAGAAGAGTCCCTTTGAATCTAATATGTATCACAAAATTTGTAAGGCATTCCAAAATTTTATGCCTAAGTAGAACTTCTGTTATTCTGATCTTTTTTGGGGATTGTAGCTTGAATGATGTGAATTTTTGAGACCTTCTCAAAAATACTGCGCCAGTCTTGATTTGTGCAAAAACGCTCGTTGAAGGAATTTTTTAGACCCTCTCAAAAATTTTGCCCTAGTTACTGATCTGTGAGAAGAAACGCTTTTGATGGAATTTTTGAGTTCCTCTAAAAAATTCTTCCCCAGTATCGAGATTTGCGAGGAGAATGCTCTTTGATGGAATTTTTGAGACTCTCTCAAAAATTCTTCCCCAGTTACACAATAAAAGGGAAAATAAAAATTTTATTATGATAAGACCGAACTCTATAGGAGCGCCTACGTATCCCCTCTTAAACGGGAATCAGGTCTGACGTAGTTCTAAATAAAAAGAGCATAATTCAAGACATTAAATGAACACTCTTGAGCAACAACTAAAAAATGATAGATTCTGACAGACTTTATTGTCCATATGTTAACATGGGTACCTTCCTTATCAGAAATTGATGGAACCTGAAACTTAAACTTAAATGGCATAAGCCTTATTGGATACTGGTTCAAGTAAACTTCGACATGTTCACTGTTGGGATCCCTTTGGCACAAGGTCTGTCCAGTGTATGACATTAGCCTCACTCAGTTGCTGAATCTTATCTCTTAGATCACGACATGTTTCAATAGTATGTCCTTTCATCCCTGAATGATAGTCACAAATCTTGTTTGGGTCATACCGATTGGATTAAGTGTCTAGATTCTGTATAGGGATATGTGTCACACAACCAATCACTTTAAGTTTTCCATAGAGTTGGTCAAAGGATTCAACTAAAGAAGCGTAAATTTTGTTAGGCTTCTTCTCAGCACATAATAGGTTTTTGCGAATATGATGTTGAGTGAGGGTTTTGACATTATGGATAGGATAGGCAGGTTGTTGATAGGGTAAATGAGGATTTTGGGATGGAGGCATTTGGTATGGAGTAATTTGATATGGTATGAGCAGCGCGCGACACCAAGGACCTTGGTGTAGAGGCGTCTGATATTGAGGAGTTTGTATGATGGGATTCTGCAGGGGCGGAGTGAGATATGGAGGTCTAGAAGCATAAGCATGATGTTGGGGAGGATATTGGTGATTTGGAATGTGAGTGTTCTTTGGAAGCATTTGAATGGAGCTTGGCTGATTTTGAGGATGAGAAGTAGAGTGAGTTGGCGGAGGATTATTTTGGAAAGTGGCTTGGCTTGTGATAGGCTGCTTATCCATGTTGGTCTCCAAAGTGGGATTGACAGAGAGTAACAACTTGGCCCACTCGCGCATATCAGATATCCCTTCTTCTAAATCCTTTATTTTCTGTTCCAAACTTGGGATCGACTTGTTCGGAGGATGCTCCTTCTCAATAGTTTTACCCATAATCTTATCACTAGTCACCTTCTTTTTTCCTTTGCGATTCTCACTTGGGAGATAAGGGGGAGCACCCTTTGATCATGTGTGGTAAACCATGGTCTATAGATCAACCATATGGGAAGGGTAAAATAAAATAAAAGCAAAAGAAAACTCAAGTTAGAACATTGCATAAATTGAGATAGCAAACACATTGTTTAAAGATAAACGCCCTAAATGCAAGGAGCCTCATTGAGCAAGAGGTAGGCCTAAACGACACATAAGTGATACACAATAATTAATTCAACCCTTGCTTGCCAATTTGGAGTTTAAAATAGAGGAAATAAACTAACTTTCATTTATTATAAAATTGAACCATTACTTCATAATCAAAACGAAAACTGAAAATAAACTAAAGCGAAATGGGTAACATGGGAAAGTCATCCTAAATTCTGAAATCTTGAAGATATCGATTCCAAGAGCTTGGCGCCAATTGACTTCTTGTATAGGGAGTGGCTTCATGCTCGATCTTCAACACGTTGCGTGCCCATATATTTTCCCTTTCATCAGTGAACCCATAGATCCTTCCCCACTCAAATCTCTCTGTCTTTAACTTCTTTTAGGATCCATATGTAATACTCACGTGTGCATAAGGCCAGCCGTGCACCCATAGGAATGGTCAACACCCGCTCCCATCTTCGAAGTATGTTATGGACTTGAGGATTATCTAATCCAAATTCATACTTAAACTGCTCCATGTCAAACCAGAGTGGTATTACTTGAGTTCGCCCAAATTGGCGGAGTGCTCAAAGAGGAGCATATGATTGAATGCCCTTTAAGCCAATAAGCTCAATGAAATAGCGTTCATCGCCTCTTACTATTGCATTTGGGGTGGACAACCAATGGAGCTTCCATTGGATGCAGTAGCTCTCAAGCTCTATCAAAAATATATGCCAGTCTACGAATCCTACAGGGACAGTGAAAGCTACCATTCTTCTTGGATGATTATCAATTTTGTTTCCATAACCAAGAAAGATGCCTACTGCGTCAGACCGTATGTAGAAGTGTTCAATAGCCCATAATTGCAGCAAAATGTTGCATCCCTCGAAAAACATTCTGCCGTTGACGCATGCCGACATACTTCTCATTATTTCTGCCAGGATCATGGGCACTATAATTTTCCTAGGTTCGCCCTCTCTTTGAGCTAAATCTCGAACCACATAACCCAAACGCTTGTCAATCATTCCCCTTATCTTAGGAAAAACTAGAGATCCTAATAGGGCAATGACAAAGGAATTTAGACGATATGTTTCCCATATCTCGACGGAGCACTAAAACTCATCACTAAAAGAGTAATAAATATCCTCTCAGTGAAAGCGTGAATATAGAAAGTCGAAATGAATCTGAAGGCAATGTTGGATTTGAATTCATTCCCAAACTTTTTAGAAACTCCCAGGATGATGGCTTATATAGTACCATCATTTCGCACTCGCGGTATGGTAGGTCAATGAAACCACTTATCTCCTCAATCGTTGGTGCCAAGTCAAAATCCACGAATTTGAAGACCATCCTCACAGGGTCCCAAAATTCTAGCAAGGCCCTAATCATGTGAGGGTTTGGTATGACAAAGATGAGGTAGGTAAGACCGCCCAACAACTACCGAATCTCTCTTTCGCGGTCTCTCTTAATATCAATCCACCAGTTCCTTAGCTTGTAGTTTACCTCTACAACCATTTGCAGGTTTGGAAATGTCATGACTCTGCAAACAAAACAATAGACAAATTCTAAACTCTATTTTGGCAATGTTTGGCTTAATTTAATTATTGTGATCACATTGACACATAAATATGCAATTTGTCTAAAGGGTGTTAGGGCCCTTTAGACGATAGGTGACTACTAATTATGTGGATTGACACCAAGGGTCAAACCACATAGGGCTTATGCAACATGTATGACCTAAGTAAGATTTCTAAGAGTTGGCTTGACACGGACTTGAAAGGAATTCTATGCGAGTAGGCTCGTGGTTTTTCGGTAGTAATACTATCCATTCAATCCACGCATATGCCGACTCTCTATAATGGGTATTTGAAGAGAAATGGAGTAGTTGTGAGAGGTGCAAAGGCACAACATCACAATAAAAAAATGTAAGGGGGTCCCAATTGGGGGAAGTATGAGCGGAATGCCAGTTATCAAAGTAGTAACATTTAGCATTTAAATGGAAATCGGTAACACATAAACAATTTTTAAGGAAAACAGTAAATAAATAAATATATAAATACAAATATAGACAAGAATTACACAAATAAGGAAAGGGAACAAGGGTTAAACATGGAAAATTCACATAAGGGAAAAAGGAAAGGGAGAAACATAGAAATAAACAAACAAGGAAAAGGGGAAGGGGTAGAACATGGAAACATACAATAAATAGGATAATCAAGAAAAAAATAAGTAACATTTTAACACGGTAATAACCAAACATACAATTAAACATCAAAATAAAGTAAACCCCACAAAAATCATTGAGACACGTAATGGTAAGAACCTAGAATCCCCAGCGGAGTTGTCATTATGTCGCTCCCCATTTTTCCTCAAAACGGAGTTTCGGGGCACGACCTAACAACTCTTTTGGGTTTGAGTGATTGAAGAGTCGCCACCTAACGAATTAAGGCGCGTTATGACACCTATCTAATATAACAAAATCTACCTAAAGGTCAAACGAACCAGAGATCGGGTAAGGATTCAAATTACCTCGAGGGGAAGGTGTTAAGCATCCCTCGAGGTCCACAAATGTGGATCCCGGCCATATCTCATGCAATTTATGTGGGGGTTACAAGTAGCAATTTAGGCCACTTCATTTATTGGTTATTTAGATTAAACATGCTTACTAGGTGATAACTAACATTAAACAATTAAGATCACTTTATTTATTTATTTATTATTTAAGCATGCAAACTAAGTGATATAATAAATGAAACATTAAACATATATTAAGCAATTGATAAAGAGATAAGCAAGGAGACAGAATATGCACAAATAGATATAAAAGATAAACCAATATTATTTATTAAGCTATCCCAAAATAATTATAATTTAAAACACATAATGGAAAAAAGGAAAGGGAGACTCCAAAACCCACAGGCTTTACGGATCAGCGCTCGACTTTTATTTTTTTCGGTCGGCTTATACATTCAGACAAACAAAACCAATGTTTATCGTTTTAAGCTCGAGTCGATTCTCATCATCTCCGTAGGGCCTAACTAACCCTACCCCACCTTCTGCATGCATTTCGTCCTAAAAGGTGCCTAGCTCCCCCGCTTAACATCCAAGAGGCAATGGACTACTGTTGGGTTGGTTTTTGACAAAAATAAACATAAGCTCCTAATAGGCCCCCTAGACACCAAGTCAAACAAATAGGATGAGCATTTAGCACGTAAATCTCATATTGACCTCTAGATTTTAATTAGACATGCTAGCAAACACAAATAAAGTGAAAGGTCTCATGCTTGAGTGTGCGCATATAAACAAGTATAAAACCGGGCATAATAACAATATTCTAGTTAATATTAATGGGGTAGAAAGTTATGTCAGGTTGCAAATTTTATTAATATAGCAGAAAAGCGATCGCAGATGCAAAAAACTATTTTTTAGAGCAGTAGCAGATCAAATTATTAATGCAGAATGTCTATTCTAAGGGGTAGCAGTTTAGTAGATGCAGCTGTTAATTATTTTGAGCATGATTTTATCAGGACAAATTTTAAGATTAAAAACATGCAGGAGCAGATTTATTAACTTTATTTTAAGTAGCAGAAATAGTAATGTCACAGTTAACAGTGGGGTAGAAAATGTGCGAGGCTATTTTTATTACAACTTTCAACATGCTGGAAAAACTAATTAATCTGATTAAATTTTAGGTAGTCCTATAGGCAGAATTTCTACGGTGAGATGCATTTATGCATTTTTAGATGGATTTTGTTGACATGCCGAAATATTGTCAGAACTTACATGCTGATACTCTAGCCTCTTGACATGTTTGACATTTATTGGGATCCTATAGGCATGATTCTAAGTGATTAACATACTAAAATATTAATATGTTGAAGCTATTAACACACAAGGTTTCTTAAAATTACTAAATGATTAGCACGCCAAAGTTATCAAAACTGATCGGTCAAACTTACCAAACATGCTACAATTAATAGCTAAATACTCTAAACTGATTATTATACCAAAAAATATTAAAATCTGGTCAATTATGCAAATCAAATTACGTCTTAGATCTATTTAAACTAATTAACATTAATTTTATTAGTTAAATCATATACATGATACTCTTTGAATAACAATTAACTATATACCGGCGATCTTATTATTTATTTATTTTGTTTTAACTAGTGATCAACATTCAGATTAATGCTAAAATTATGTAGACAAGCCAAGTACCGAATTGATTATTTGGAAACATTATTACGGACACTACAAGCATGATATCTATTATTTGTGAAAAAACCAATTAATAAACAATTTGAAGATTTAGAACAAACTAAAACAAAAGACATAATCCTAACGATGCTTTATGCAAATTTATATATTTTTCTAACAAATAGTAGACTGACACGAGATCAATATAAATCATAATTTAATAAACAACCATTTTTTCCTAATTTTCTGTTGATTAGTTTAAAAAATAGGAATTCAATAAATGTGCGAAAGTAAATAAACAATCTCCTATAGGCATGCTTTCTAACACAAATAGATTGCGGTAAATTAACAGTTAGCACGTAAATCCCCTCCCCCCTTAAAACGATCCCCCAAGTTATATTATATATATATAGAGTTAGAGTTACTACAAGATTATTACAATAACAAAAAAAATGAAACAATACAAATATAAACAATAATAAAAGAAAATCTCATCCGGGAACCCATCATAGGCGACTCTTCATGTCTTGAACTTTTACATCAAGATCTTGTTCAGAGAAATTACAGCCAAATACATATAAACGAAAATATGCATAATAACATATCATTCCCATACATGTAGACCCACAATACTTAAACAAACCACACACAATGTATCACACGTAAAAGAGAGAGGTGAAGAGAACTAACCCGAATGCTTCCCTTTTATTCAAAATAATACAGAATGAAGATTAAACTAATGGTGGGACAACTAACCAATTAAAGTAGAAATATTTATCAGCAATGAAGTATTAGTAGCAATCCAATCGAAACAACAACACAATAAAAAAAGCACTTTGAAAGTTGCAAGAGACTAATTCTTTTTATGAACAGAGAATACTACTTTTTTTTGGTGAGTTTTCTGATTGTTCGAGTGTGTAAGCATGAGTGTCCGAGTGAGTTAAGAATGAGGGAAGAGTTTGATTTATATAGGAAGTGGGAGGACACATATTAATGGAAAGGAAATAAATTAGGGATTAATTAAAACATTTTCCTTGTTAAGAGGGAAAACAAAACTTTTTTTTTTTTACCAATTATAATCAAATACTAAATCTGCTCGATTTTTAAATAAAGTAAAGCAAATCAGCAAAATTCCCTTTTTATATCAATTGTACAAAAGTTTACCATAAACTAAACATGTAAGAATCTGCCCTAATTTAAACTAAGGAAAGGGAGTCAATTACTAAATTTTCCATTTAGAATCACACATCACAAACTGAAGTGAATATTTAAGGAAGAAGAATGAGATTACAGCTCAATGCAAATTTCATATACTACAAAATTTTACCAAACAGACAAGTCAAAGATCTGGCAAGGAACAATTATGGCAATAGTATCAAACTAGTGAATCAATTAGGTGAAGGAGGAATCAAATTACATTAAAATAATTCTTACAGCAAATCATTGTTCATACAGCAGAGTGTTAAGACAACATCACGACATGCTAGTAAATTAACAGTAGAGAATCGATTAGGACGCACAAGAGTTATACACATATAGGATCATGACATTCATGAAAGCAACCTTCATATATACTTGATTAATTTTTTTAATGAACCCAAAAATAGATATAATTGAATCAGCCAAATTTCAAGTTTAACAAAAACATGCATAACGATTTCACTATAAATTGATAAATAAGATTAAAATAAGCAGGACTCATACGTGCAAATCCGTCCTTGTCAAAATAGACCATTTTTCACTCTTGATCATATCATTAGAGTAGTGTTTTGTTGTTGTCAATCTCGTAGCCAATGACCGAAAATAGGCGAGAAAAGGGGAAGCAGGGCTGCCGGATCTGCTGGTGGCCTGCTCGTTCTCGCTGGATGGCCTTCGTGACTGCTTGCAGGCCGGTTAAAGTTGTTGTTGGTGTTGCCGGTGCTCACTGCGCCTAGCTGCTGGTTTCTGATTGCTCGCTGGTGGTCCTCGCTGGAGCTACTGCCTGCTGGCTGGGCTGGCTGCTGTGTAACACCCCTAAATACTAACCAAGAGTCGCATGTCGATTTACCGTTGCTTAATTACTAGAATATGTTTTAGTCTCATTTTGGGAACTTGAAGTGTTGTGATAATTGCTAACTTGCTTAGCATAAATTCTTATCGTAATTTAAGGATTTGTGATGGGGTGTTTAGGTAATATTCTAATTAGAATTATGTTTAACTTTAAAAGGAAGGTGAGGGATATACATATAGGAATATATGTATGCTTTTTGGGCAGCCAACTTTTTGTTTGGGCAGCCCCTTTTGGTGACATTTGTTCAGGTGATAAGTATCACCTTTGTAAATATATATTTTCACATCTCCTATAATTAATTTCGTTTTCCTCAAGTTTAAGAACATTAGAACCTTAGCTTAACAGATTGTTCTTCAAAATCACAAGAGAAAACTTGGCCCTTTTGACTGGAATTCAAGAACACACACTTCTTTTTGGTAAGTGACGAAATCTGTTTCTGAGCTGGGTAGTGTTTGGTATTTTATGCATATCTCTCGCTCTAGAACTTAGTTTACAGTTATTAAATATGATTTGGAAATATAATTCGTAGACCTACAACTCTTATGTTTATCTCAAACTCTGATTCAGCTTTTATAGACTCGAAATATGGGATGCAACACAGAACAAGTTCTGTCCAGTTTTGGAATTACAAATTCTGTATGAACAGCTGTTTGTGTTTTGACTATATCTTGTTGTACAAAATACATTTTGCGGTGATTCTTGTTTGTTTGCAACCCTAAGAGATGTATCTACATATTTCATGAAGGTTATAAAGTCTAGTTTTGCTGTTTTCCATTTCAAATCTAAGTTGCGACATGAGGTACTAGGCTGGCCAGAATCACTGTTTTGGGAGCATTGTTGTGTTTGTGCAGGCTAATTTTACTTGTGATGATGATCCTATTTTACATCAATATTATTGAGCTGCTAGGGATTAAAGAAGTTGTTTAATTGTATTTTAAAGGTTGTATATACTCGTGAACAAGTTGAGGACCTTGATACATTGGTTGGACTGTTTCCTTGCTAAAGCACTGAGGTTTGTGTATAAACTTGTACCTGCACTCTTTTAACCTCTAGTATATCTGAAATTGGATCTTGGTACCTTGGTTACCTCTTGTCACTTTGCATTGTTGTGTTGGTATCCTTTGAGACGTTAAAGATGTTTGTGTAACTCGCCCACTTGTACGGATTGTTTGATCACCTGGCACCCTTGTTGGGACCTTGTCCTTCTTGTGGCTGTGACTTTGTCACTCTTGGCATGCCTCTTGATTCGGATCATTTGCCATCTTGACTCTGGATTTTTAGTTCGTCTTAAGTATGGATGTTGTTCATTTTAAGTACGAATTAGAAAGCCATTTTTAATATGGTTCTTGGTTCTCTTGATTATTGGGCTTTGACCCTTCTTGATACAGGGCGTCGGCCCTTCTTGATACTTGTTTGTGCTTGGTGTGAGGACATGATGTACATATTGGGCGAGCCTTGTTGTTGAATCTCTTGGAAAATGATGCTATGAACGTTCTTGACATTTGGGTCTTTAATTATCGAACTTGATACTCTTTATATATTGTTTACTTGATTTATTAATTATGTTCAATTATGTTGCCCATGACTTGAGAAAGTTTGTTTTGTGAATCGGATGGCTCCGAAACTATAGTTTTGCACCACTAAGCTATATGCTTAGTGATAGTTGTTTCTATCGTAGGGAATGATCGAGAGGAGGCATGAAGTTGGCCATTGGGGATGGAAGATCACAATTGCATATAGACATCTATATTTTGCATTAACCTTGGGACTTGTACATGATCTATGTGTTGTATATTTACATGAAGTTTTGAGGACGAATTTGATCATGTCACCATGGGTTGTAATATAAGTATGACTATATGTTTTGTTCTTTAGGGGTGTGTAAGCCCAAGTCTTGTAATGTATTAAATTTACCACTAATTTTGAATGATGGTGTGAAGCATGAACCACCTAGTTTGAGTACTCGGAAGTTAGAAATATTTTTTGTACTAATGTGAGGACAATATATATATGCATAAAAATCTCGTGAGTTATTGGCTCATATGATTTCGGTAGGGTCGTTACATGCTGGCTTGTCGATCTCGCTGGAGAAGAGGAGAGGAAGAGAAAATGAAAGAAAAGATGGGGTTTGGTCATTTTAGGAGTAAAAAGGAAAGTAAAGCTTAATAAATCTGGACCATCGATTTAAAAGAGATGAAGGGCTAGGATTCGATCTTATAGTAGGGACGGTCGACATTAAAAGATGAAATCTTAAAATCAGATTGGCTTGAGGATTGGAGTGGCCAAAATTGAAATAAAATTGGCTAGAATTGCAATGAGAGGGTGATTATTATTGAAATAAAATTGAAATTGAATAGGCTAGAATTGAAATGGATTAGAACAAAATAGGCTACAATTTAAATGATTTGGAAGGAAAATTAAGGAAGTGCTATCCAATTAATAAAATACTACACTTATTAAAATATTTTCACATAATTAAACACACCTAAATTTTAAAACATTTAACCAAAACAAGTAAAATAATTATTTCGAATTTAACTATCAATAATTATAATAATAAAAAATAATTTAATATGATATTTTTTATATAAAATATGCACACTAAAATACATAATTTGACAAAATCGATTAACATTTTAAACTCGAAATAAGTTTTAAAACATACGTATATAATTGAATAGCACTTCCGAAATGGTTATAGGTCGGTCAAAATTGGGTGTCAACAATTTTCACTATTGGTTTCCAAATGTTTTGGATAATGCATATTTGTATGAATTTCTAGATTTAAACCTCATTTTTGGAATTGGGTTCTTGGGTCGATTTGACCCCATTTTCAAAAACTCTTGATATGGGTTTTCTTAAATCTTAAATCTTATTGTGATCACTTAATTGAATAGATTGTGTTGAACTGAAGACTCGAAGAAAGTGGAAAGCTAAAGTTCTAGAGTGATTTTTTTATTAATTAAGGGAAGTGGACTTCTTGAGTTTTTGTTTAGTTTATTGAACTTTTAACGCCATTGTGTGATTGTGAGTAAAGTGTAACACCTCATAAATTTGAAGTTGAGTTGGAAAGGGAAAAAATGCTGAAATGTATGCTGGTACAGTTTACGAGTCCATCTACGGTTCGTAGAAACTCTACAGTTTGTCGGAGGCACTTGTGGAACTTGAGTTGGGTTTATGAAAATTGTTAAGTCTCTGATTATAGTTTATCTACGGTTCGTAGAAATCTCTAAATAAACTGAATTAAGAAGGTATTGTACGGAAGATTAAATCATTATGTAAACTGAAATGATGGGAACACCCATTAGTGTCTGAATATATATATAAAACTGAGAAGAGTTTAAGATACTGAAATAAAACTCAAACACTAAAGCTGAATCTGTCTATGTTTGAAATAAGCCTCTAACTGACTAGAAATGTTCGGACATGCCCCAACTAGATCTGGAAAAAACTGAAACTAAAGACTAAAAGTAGAAAAGATAATCACGTCAATCGTCCTCGAGGAATGAGGACTCACCACTGATGCTACTGAAATGGAGATCGGGAACCGATCTATGCGTGATCTGAAAGCTGAGGACCTGAACCTACATCACGAGAAGATGTAGCGCAGAGTATGTGTCAGTACTTGAAAGGTACTGAGCATGCAGGATAGAGTAAAGTTGAACAATATACATAACTGAAAAAAGTATATTACTGAGCAATGATATAAGATGAACATGATGAATATACTGAACATGCTAAATATGAACTAAACTGAATGCAATGACCAAGTTTATAACATGCTGAAACTGAATACTGACTGTAACTGATACCCTGGTCAATGCACTAGAATCTGATTGTGGGAGCTACTAATAATCGACATAAAACCACATGAACTAAATGTGGAGTCCGATGTATCCGCCCCATCGAGAGGACCCAATATACCCTGCCAGAGGTATATAGGCATGATTGTCATGATCACTAAACTGATGCCCACAAAGGAGACTTATAACCTACGAGGGAACGTAGTTCTGGGACTTGAGGGTGACTGACCGTAGTCCAACTCGGTATAAAGCCTACTCCCAACTGAATATATGGAATTTATAACATGACTGAAGTAAACTGGATAGCTCAATAATCTAACATGCTAACTGAAAATGCAAATGTATATCTGAAAATGACACATTCAAAAACTGAGGCATGTATGTCTATTTATCTATCCTAGCTAATGTAATTCATGAACTAAAATAACTACATAACTAGGGTTCTGAGTTTATTCATGAATCTGGGCAAAAACAATACTACTACATGATAATCTGATTACGAACATTAAAATAACTAATTCATAATAATCTGCTGAAATTCTAGAAACCCTAAGTCTAGATAATATGGAGGGAATCAAGAATCTAACTGAATTCAAGGGACCTAATGGGTGAAAGGAATCCACTTGTGAAATTCCACATACCTGGTGACTAATTTCACGGAGAAATCTTTTCATTTCGGGGCTGGAACTCACAAAACATTGTTGCGGTCTTGAACTAGGGTTGCTCGACCTTTTTATCTTGTTTTTCTCTAAGATAGATGATTTTTTGGTGAATGATTGACTAGGTTAGGTTCTAATTTAGTTTCTAGTCTAGTTTCCTATTTTCCTTTATGAAAGAAGTTGACTTCTATTGTAAAAGTTTTTAATTTTTCCGTATTTTTCTATGTCTTTATGTGATGATGATGCTAGGGGCTTGTATGCGACCCCCTTCGGGGTCAATTACGCCATGTTACTCCTAGGAGGTAACCCCGGGTCGTGACAGGATCTGAGGTCTATCTTTGAGAAATGACTAGCACCCCGAAGTTGGTCAAACAAGTCATCAATCCCGGGGATAGGGTACTTATTCTTGATTGTGACTTTGTTCAACTATCGGTAATCAATGCACATTCTGAGAGAACCATCTTTTGTTTTCACAAACAACACTAGAGCACCGCATAGGGAAATACTGGGTCTGATGATGCCCTTATATATAAGGTCTTTCAACTGCTCTTTCAATTCCTTAAGCTCAGTTGGAGCTATTCTATAAGAAGGAATAGAAATAGGCTGGGTATTTGGAAGGAGATCAATTCCAAAGTTGATTTCCCTTTCGGGAGGAACTCCACGAAGATCTTCTGGAAACACTTCTGGGAACTCATTAAATACTGGAACTGACTCAAGAGTTGGGGTTTCAGAGCTTGAATCCTTAACCCAAACTAGATGGTAGAGACAACCCTTAAAGATCATCTTTTTGGCCTTAAGGTAAGAAATGAATCAACCCATAAGCGCTAAGCTACTACCCTTCCATTCTACGATTGGTTCATTGGGAAACTAAAAATGAACAATCCTAGTTCTACAATCGACTGAGGCATAATAGGAATGTAACTAATCCAGGCCTAGAATGATATCGAAATCTACTATTTCTAACTCTACAAGATCTGCTGAGGTTACTTTCTGAGAGGTTGTGACAGGGTAATTTCTGTATACCCGTCTAGCGATAACTGGGTCACCGACTGGAGTAGAGACCGAGAATGGTTCTGAGAGAGTTTCCGGACTAACATTGAAGTTGACTGTTATATAAGGAGTTACAAAGAAAATAGTAGCCCCTGGATCTAACAAAGCATAAACATCTAAGTCAAAAACTCGTAACGTACCAGTGACTACATCAGGAAAATCTTCCTGATCCTGGCAAGCCTGAAGAGCATACAACATCTTTTGGCGTTGTCCACCACCTGTACCACATGAGTTACCCTGCTGAGTCGGTCGACCTGCTAGTGCTGCTGAAGTTGTAGACTGAGCCCTACCATTATTTCCCCCATTGACCTTATTTAGCAGAAGGACAATCTCTCAACATGTGACCAGACTGACCACACCCAAAGCATCTTTCCTTTCCTGCAATACACTCACTCAGATGGTTTTTACCACACTTTGGAAAAGTTGGGTAGGTTTTGGTGCTTGAAATATTCCCCTGAGACTTAGATCTTGATGCCCTACCTTTCTAATCTTGTTGGAACCTGGAAGATGGAACACTGGTCGAAGAAGGTGTTGGAGCTGAAGACTTCTGCTGAAACCGCGAGCGATTTCGACTACCCGATTTCTGATGAGAATACTCATAGCTGCCTGTTCTAGACTTCTTATTATCCTTAGCCTATTCCCTAAGCTTATCTCCCTCAACCTGCTGAGCATGCGTAATGAGCCTAGAGATGTTTATAATTTCCAGCAACATAGCATTTCTACACTAATTTTTTCACTAGGTCGGAAACCCTATATAGAAACTTGTTCATTTGAGCCCTGGAATCGGCAACCATGTGAGGAGCATGCCTGGAAAGTTGGGTGAACTGCAGCCCGTACTCTTGGACTGACATGGAACCCTACCTCAAATTCATAAACTCCTAAGCTTTTGCCTCTCTTAGCTCTCTCGAAAAGAACCTATCCAGAAAAGTCTCACTAAAACACTCCAAAGTGATCAGAGTTGCATTCGTACCTCTGTTTTCTTTCCATTGAGTAAACCTGATGTAATCTACATCCTTAAGTTGATAGAATTCCAACTCTACCCTATCATTACCAGTCACTTACATCACTCCAAAGATCTTCTTGACCGCATCAATAATGTTTTGGGGATCCTCACCAATCTGTGATCCTAAGAACTTTGGCGGATTCATCCTAACAAAATCACGAACCCTAGCTGCTACTAATCAACCACTAGCAGTTGCAGGCACTGGAGCATTTGCAGGCACTAAAGCCTGCGTCAACGTTGCGTGCATTCATATTCCTTCCATCAGCTCTACGAGGAGGCATGATCAGAAAGCGCATAACGTTGAGTGAGAAATAAGGAATTATATCATACCTTACGCACGATAAGAATATCAAGAAAGTGAAGTGTTTCCTAAAACACTTTGCAGCCTCCTTCTCATTAGATGTGCTGCACTTCACACCCATGAAAAGGACTCTACTTAGTGCGACTTTTCAGACATCCTAGGACTCTTAAACCTAATGCTCTAATACCACGTTTGTCAAGCCCCAAAGCTACCCCCAGGACATGGACGCGGGACCTAGGATCACGAGTGACCCCAAGTTAACCCTGCAAGCATATCATAAGCACACTAAATAAACTGAATTAAGAAGGTATTGTACGGAAGCTTAAATCATCATGTAAACTGAAATGATGGGGAATACTCATTACCGTCTAAATATATATATATATATATATATATATATATATATAAAACTGAGAAGATTTTAAGATACTGAAATAAAACTCAACAACTAAAGTTGAATCTGTCTATGTCTGAAATAAGCCTCTAACTGACTAGAAATGTTAGGACATGCCCCAGCTAGATCTAGCAAAAACTGGAACTAAAGACTAAAAGTAGAAAAGATAATCATGTCAATCGTCCTCGAAGAATGAGGACTCACCACTAATGCTGCTGAAATGGAGATCGGGAACGGATCTATGCGTTATCTAAAAGTTGAGGACCTGAACCTACATCACGAGAAGATGTAGCTCAGAGTATGCGTCAGTACTTGAAAGGTACTGAGCATGCAGGAAAGAGTAAAGTAGAATAATATGCATAACTGAACAAAGCATATAACTGAGCAATGATAAAAGATGAACATGATGAATATACAGAACATGTTGAATCTGAACTTAACTGAATGCAATGACCAAGTTTATAACATGCTGAAATTGAAAACTTACTGTAACTGATAACTTGGTCAATGCACTAGAATATGACTGTGGGAGCTACTAATAACTGACATAAAACCACATGAGCTAAATGTGAAGTCCGATGTATACGCCCCATCGAGAGGACCCAATATACCCTGCTAGAGGTATAGAGGCATGACTGACGTGATCACTAAACAAATGCCCACAAATGGGACTTATAACTTACAGGGGCACGTAGTTCTGGGAATTAAGGATGACTGACCCTAGTCTAACTCGGTATAAAGACTACTCCCAACTGAATATATGAAATTTATAACATGACTGGAGTAAACTGGATAGCTCAATAATCTGACATGTTAACTTAAAAAGCAACATGTATATCTGATAATGAAACATTCGAAAACAGAGGCATATATGTTTGTTTATTTGTCCTAGCTAATGTAATTCATGAACTAAAAGAACTACATAACTAGGGTTCTAAGTTTATGCATGAATCTGGGCAAAAACAATACTAGTACATGATAATCTATCACGACCCGGCGGTACCCCCTAGACGTAACATGGCATACTCGACCCTAAAGGGGTCTTATACAAGCCCTTAGCATAATCATAGACATAAGTTCATAGGAAAATAGAGCGAAATTTAAAACTTTTCTTTACAATCAAAGTCTTATATAAAATAATATAATCTATACACTATGTGTCGAAACCATCTAATTACTTGGAACAAAACTCTTGAATACAACTTAGGGACTTAACCCATACATAAGTATAAAACATAAAGTAAAGACATAAAGGACATATGGTCAAGTCCTCGAATACAATGAGGACTCACCAATCTTCTTCTTCTTGATCTACTATGGTCCTAATTACGAGGATGGAATTCAATATCTCCAAAGCCTACACTTATAGAAAATATAAAAAGGAGTTAGCCCAAAAAGTACTAAGTATGGAACCCATGCATAAAAATCCTTAAAACATGCATAAAAGGGACATTTTTCTTTGAAACCATGACATATGCCACTTTTGAACATCATATTTCAAATAGTTGGAGAATGCAACTCATAAAGTAACTCACATACAATTCATCAGAGCATAAGAGATATCATCATAAATACAAGCATAGTCTCCAACATTAGCATAATTCATATCCCAATCTTCACAAGACATAGTTGATACACATGATCAAATACCAAGATCATCTCATCATAATAGAACTACCACATAAGCAACCCATAGCTATACTTGTGCAATGCATAGATAGGATCCCATAATCCTACCTACACCAAGTATCACATTTAGGCCACCAACAACATACATATCTTACTTTACCATATTCATAGCCAACATATATAAGTAAGAAGACATTCATGTTCATACCTTGTAACAAGTGAAGTCAACCTCAACATCCATATTTACCTTTCATACATAATCCATATCATGCATACATAATTCATATATCTTCACAGCATAAGGAAACCACACCACAACCCCCTTATATGTCTACTTGTGCAATGTATAAATGAAGTCTCATACCCCCACTCACACTAAGTAAGTTTATTAAGAAGTCAAAAGCATAGTTTATATTCATATTCATAATTCATACAAAGCATACATTCAACTCATAATCATCATATCATAAAAGAGACATACCATGCCCACTCTCAAAGTCTACTTGTGCAATGCATGAGTGAAGTCCCATACCCCCACTCATACAAAGTAGAACCTCTTGAGGAAACATAGAACATGCTCATGTTCTTATCATAATTCATATTCTTATTATTTAGGGAAATTTAGCCTTAACCAACATAGACCATGTGAGCTACATGGAATCCGGTGTTTTACCCCCACACCGAAAAGAGGTGTCCTACTTGCCTAAGGTAGAACGTACGTAATAGCTTTTAGGTGGATCCACTATCTATATACCTATGTGGGCATATAGTTATGGGATAAGGAGATTTCTACTACAAACCCGGACTTGCTAAATGTAGAAGGTTTCCATCTCATGAGATTACATACATTGCGAAGCCGGACTTGCTAAACATAAAAGCCCCCATCTCATTTTCATAACCACTCGGTGCTAAGCATAATTCCCTTTAAAGTCATATAAAGTCTTTACTTAAGTTCATGGTCATAAGAGAATGCACTAGGCACTCAAACCAACATATCATCATAATAGCTCATAGATGTCTTAAGTGAGAATGTCCTTTCACTTTAGAATCATCAACATGTGAGTAAACCTTTCACATCGTATTCATAGTGTGTTAATAAGAATCCTAGACAATTCATACATAAACATGTGTAAGGGTAAGGGGAGAATGACCTTTCAACAATTACCATAACTACACAATAGTTGTAGGATCTTCACTTTCTAAGTGAATCATAAGCAACACCTTAGTCACATCATAATCAAGTGAAGAAATGTGTGTGTGTGTATGATTATCCTTCCAATGACACAACAACAACATTATCATAATAGACACTTTATA
This sequence comes from Solanum tacnaense, assembly GCA_029582525.1. NCBI lineage: Eukaryota > Viridiplantae > Streptophyta > Magnoliopsida > Solanales > Solanaceae > Solanum > Solanum tacnaense. The sequence continues at coordinate 84,021 of JAJOOD010001924.1, forward strand.
CTCAAAGTATTCAATAAAATGTGCATAATATCATAATCATACATACACATCATATCTTGCATTCAAGGGTCATGTTAAGTCAACATATCTAGCATTCATCACATGAGACATAGATATAGTCATAACTCAAGAATCCATTCATGTCATGCATAAACTCATGTGATAATATTATAGGTCATGTGGGTGAAGTCCATTCACAATGGGTCCATATACATCTCAACATACATAATGGCTTCCTTCTTAAAGCCTTATCATACTTAACTTATTCATATTAGCTTTTACCCTTAAAGCCTTAGGAGTCATCTTCATACTGCAAGTCTTACTCTCAAGCCATACATCCCATGATCATCATATATACCTAACTATTAAGGTAACCTAACCACATGCCTCATTCTTGATCACTTATAGTCATATAGGAACATATAAAATCAGTCGCAATACTACACGACCATGATCCATCATATAAGTCATAATCAATTAGTTCACGTCTAGAAGCTTTACTCATAATCAATTCATGTCTAGGTGATCTAATCTAAGGCAATTCGTAAAGAAGTTCATCATTCTTAAAAGGTCACATCTAAGCCCTCAATTTGCCTCAGTCATGACATAACCCTAGACTATATCAATTTTACCATATGATCTTAGATTATTTAAGGATACATTTTTTATTATACTAGAATCATTTAGTTACACCAAGAACAGCCATTAATCACATAATTGGGCCAATATTCAACAATTCCCTCATCATGAAGTCAATTTAGTAAAGAGGGGGAAATCATGGTTCCAAGGGGAATTATCATCAAATCACCATCAACCCAATATTAATTCATCATAAAAAACCATAATAAATCATAATTAATCAATTGAAATCATTTTGGAAGAAGACCCATGACATAGATTGAACCCTAGGTTTTTTTGGGGGAAATTGGAGACTTGAAAACATATTTTGAGAGGGCTCCTTGAATGGAACTTAAACAAGGATGAAAACTTCGATACCTTAGGTGTAGAATCCCACCAAATTCGTATTGAAAATCTCCCATCTTCAATCCCTAGTTGATCTCTTTCTTGGTCTTCAATGGAGGTTTCTAGACAGAAAACTTTTGGAGGGAAGGGAAGTTGGGTTTTGATTTGGGGTCTTGGGTTCTAATGAATTAATGAGGTGTTTAATCACATAAAATAGTTTATATAGGTCTATTAAATCAGTATAAAATGACCCTAAACTAAAAGAATTAAATTAGGAATTAATTAGGAAAACTTACATGTTGGCCGACTTTTTGGACAGCTTGCAGGTGTGACCTACGGCCACCACCTACGGGGCGTAGGTCAGCTCACGCTCGGTACTGGTGGGGAGTAGGTTGAACCTGCAGCTCCTAAGTTACCCCCTTGACCCACGACTCATTCCCATGGAGCGTGGATCACCCTACGGGGAGTAGGTCCCCTCCGTGGGTCACACTTTTTGGGCAGAAAAATGGAACTTAGGAGGGTCCCCCTCAAGGACCCTTGGTAGGTCTTTGGAAGGTCGTACTTTGACGTCTAACCCCTAAACACCTCTATCTAAACTCGGGGACTCGTTTTACAACCTAAAACCAAACATCAAACTCAAAAGCTCACACGTAAGGCTCTAGTTCCACCTACTAATTTACGTTAGACTCTAGCTTGGTCTTGCTAGTTTTCCGGGTTGTTACATTGTCTCCCCCTTAGGAACATTCTTCCTCGAATGACACTTGAAACACTCTATGGAATTAAAGACTCAAGACTAGCAGCCCATCATGCATGAAACATCACAATAATGCACAACTCAAGATACACTTTTCACAATGTGCACTTATTCAAATAATGAAACATCAAATCCAATTCAACATGATCAATGCAATACAAGGAAGTAGGAACTACATCTACAAACTCATTATGCATGAAATGCAACATATCTCATGTTCATAGGAGGAACTACCTTCTGCTAGTCATAACATGATCAACATGCTCTCATGGAGCTCATATGCAATCACTTCTCAAAAAGCATTTTATTTAAGGAGGAATTCTCAACTCCTAATTAAAACATTCTCATATATTCTCCTCATGAAGTTCAATAGGCAACACATACTCAATGTACTACAACATGAGGGAAAGAATCCACATAAACTCATTTTCTTTCAAAACACTAGTTTTCATGAACATGCATCATATAAGGAATTCATGGCAACACATAACCACATATCAACAACATTGGCTAGGCATACCATCTCCCCCCTTAGGAGTGAGCTTATACCAACACTTCCAAACATCACCAATCTCATAATCATAGGAGGAACTATCTTTTCCCAACTAGAGCAAGCTCAACACAACACTATGGAGCCAATATGCCCCTTTCATCAAAAGCATAACAAAGCATGTTCATCAAACCATCTCATGAAGTCAAATATGCCGTCCTCATAATAAAATGCACATCAACATGAGGAACTTATAAATCATAGAAAAAACTCATTTTACACAAAACAAGAATCCCTCAAGATCATGCATAACATAAGGAGTTCATGGAAATTTCTGAAACACTCATGACTCCTAGACCTAATACAAGCCCAAAAAGGAACTTTTGGTCTCAAGCTTGAATAGGAATAGAAGAAAAGGATGAGGACATCGGGACTCTCAATCAATATTGCTATCTAAGCACGTGATCTCCCCCTTGGGAGTAAGCCCCCTTTTTACTAAAACCTCAAATACTACTCCTTTCTATCAACTCAAGCATTACCAAGGCTCATTATAACCTTACCGGGCTCTAAAACAATAGAGGTCTAATAACCATGCATCCAAGCCCTACCAAGGTTAACAAAAGTAACTCTAAGGGACAAGGGAATCATAGGACACATATAACATCCAAGACTCCAAAATCATAAAATGAGTCAAGGAGAACTTATCATCTTAAGCTAGAGGAGGAATAGAAGGGAACATAAGGATATTGGGACATCTCATTGGCCCTTGGCCTCCAAATTAGCACCCTCAACTAAAACCCTTAATACAATGCCACTCCTCAACACTTTCATGGAAGCACTTTCTTACTTTTCTATTTCTTAACTTGCCGGTCTAAGATTCCAATTGGTACTTCTAAATTAGAGAGGTTCTCATTTAAGCACTCTTGCTCACAAGCAACCTTACCAACCCCACTCAAGGTCTCATATGAGCCTACCAAACCGGGACTAAACTCCTCAAACTCACTACACCTTTTAAGGTGAGAATTTCAAGCCAAACCAAATCATGGACATCTAGAACACTCAACTTTTCACATCCAACACACAAGGTGATTCTAAACCATGGAGAATTACACTTCTAACCTCTTTCAAAGGAGTCTACTCACTCAACATCTCTAGGCACCACTTAAGCACCACTATTCATCAAATCCTCCAACACATCATAAAACTCACAATGGCTAAGTTGGGTTCTACCAACAACTAAACATAACCTCACAATCACCATTCTAGGTAGACACACTATCTCCCCCTTGGGAGTAAGCCTACACAAATTCTCCTAACCATCTTTCATAACATAAAGGCAACTATGTAGCATCATTCACTCTAAAGACAACATCACAATCTATTACCTCAAATCTCTCGAGTCACATAGCCATAAGTGGGATCACAACCAACCTTTCTCTCTCACTCTTGTAGCATAAACCCTTCTAATAGTGACATCATAAAGACCATCGGATAAGGGATAAGAGAGAGCTTATAAATCTATGGCACGACTTGGAGAATGAAGAAGTGAAGTTTCCTAAGAATCCAATAGCCTCATATTCATAAAATGTGGCTCGCTTCACATTTATGACCAAGACTCTACTAGAGGTGGTTTGAGACATCCCAATTTTTTCCCAAAACCTTATGCTTTGATACCAAGTTTGAAACGACCCAGGAGTACCCCCTAGATGTAACACAACATACTCGACCCCAAAAGGGTCTTATACAATCCCTTACCATAATCATAGACATAAGTTCATAGGAAAATAGAGCGGAATTTAAAACTTCTCTTTCCGATCGAAGTCTTATATAAAATAATAGAATCTATAAACTATGTCTGGAAACCATCTAATTACTTGGAACAAAACTCTTGAATACAATCTTAGGGACTTAGCCCTTACATAAGTCTAAAACATAAAGTAAAGACATAAAGGACATATGGTCAATCCCTCGAATACAGTGAGGACTCACCAATCGTCTTCTTCTTGATCTACTATGGTCCTAGTTACGAGGATGGAATCCAATATCTCCAAAGCCTACACTTATAGAAAATGTAGAAAGAAGGGGTTAGCACAAAAAGTACTAAGTATGGAACCCATGTATAAAAATCCTTAAAACATGCATAAAAGAGACATTTTTATTTGTAACCATGCCATATGCCACTTTTGAACATCATCTTTCAAATAGTTGGAGAATGCAACTCATAAAGTAACTCACATACAATTCATCACAGCATAAAAGATATCATCATAAATACAAGCATAGTCTCCAACATAAGCATAATACATATCCCAATCTTCACAAGACATAATTCATACAAATAGTCAAATACCAAGATCATCTCATCATAATAGAACTACCACATAAGCAACCCTAAGCTATACTTGTGCAATGCATAGATAGGATCCCATAATCCTACCTACACTAAGTATCACATTTAGGCCACCAACAACATACATATATTACTTACCTTAATTAGAGCCAACATACATAAGTAAGAAGACAATCATGTTCATACCTTGTAACAAGTGAAGTCAACCTCAACATCCATACCTATCTTTCATACATAATCCATATCATGCATACATAATTCATATATCTTCATAGCATAAGGAAACCACACCATAACCCCCTTATAAGTCTACTTGTGCAATGTATAAGTGAAGTCCCATACCCCCACTCACACTAAGTAAGCTTATTAAGAAGTCATAAGCATAGTTCATATTCATATTCATAATTCATACAAAGCATACATTTAACTCATAATCATCATATCATAAAAGAGACATACAATGCCCACTCTCAAAGTTTACTTGTGCAACACATGAGTGAAGTAACATACCCCCACTCATATGAAGTAGCACCTATTGAGGAAATATAGAACATGCTCATGTTCTTATCACAACTCATATTTTTATTATTTAGGGAAATTTAGCGTTAACCGACATAGACCATGTGAGCTACATGGAATCCGGTGTTCTACCCCCACACCGAAAAGAAGTGTCCTACTTCCCTAAGGTAGAACGTACATAATAGCTTTTAGGTGGATCCACTAGCTATATACATATGTGGGCACATAGTTATGGGATAAGGAGATTGCTACCAGAAACCCAGACTTGCTAAACGTAGAAGGTTTCCATCTCATGAGATAGCATACTTTGGGAAGCCGTACTTTCTAAACGTAAAAGCCCCCATCTCATTTTCATATCCACTCGGTGCTAAGCATTATTCCCTTTAAAGTCATATTAAGTCTTTACGTAAGTTCATGGTCATAAGAGAATGCACTAGGCACTCAAACCAACATATCATCATAATAGTTCATAGATGTCTTAAGTGAGAATGTCCTTTCACTTTAGAATCATCAACATGTGAGTAAACCATTCACATCGTATTCATAGTGTGTTAATGAGAATAGCATGTCAATCAACACAACAACATAATTGTAGTCCTAGACAATTCACACATAAACATGTGTAAGGGTAAGGGGAAAATGACCTTTCAACAATTACCACAAGTACACAATAGTTGTAGGATCTTCACTTTCTAAGTGAATCATAAGCAACACCTTAGTCACATCATAATCATATTCATGCATGTGTGTGTGTGATTGTCCTTCCACTGACACAACAACAACATTATCATAATAAACACTTTATACTCAATGTATTCAATAACATGCACATAATATCATAATCATGCATACACCTCATATCTTGCATTCAAGGGTCATGTTAAGTCAACATATCTAGGATTCATCACATGTGACACAGATATAGTCATAACTCAAGAATCCATTCATGTCATACATAAACTCATGTGATGATATTATAGGTCATGTGGGTGAAGTTCATTCACAATAGGTCCATATACATCTCAACATACATAATGGCTTACTTCTTAAAGCCTTAACATACTTAACTTATTCATATTAGATTTTACCCTTAAAGCCTTAGGAGTCATCTTCATACTACAAGTCTTACTCTCAAGCCATACCTCCCATGATCATCATATATACCTAACTATTAAGGTAACCTAACCATATGCCTCATTCTTGATCACTTATAGTCATATAGGAACATATAAACTCTATCTCAATAATACTACACAACCATGATCCATCATATAAGTCATAATCAATTAGTTCATGTCTAGAAGCTTTACTCATAATAAATTCATGTCTAGGTAATCTAATCTAAGGCAATTCATAAAGAAGTTCATCATTCTTAGAAGGTTACTTCTAAGCCCTCAATTTGCCTCATTCATGACATAACCCTAAACTATATCAATTTCACCATAGGATCATAGGTTATTCAAGGATACATGTTTGATTATACTATAATCATGTAGTTACAACAAGAACAACCATTAATTACATAATTGGGCCAATATTCAATAATTCCCTCATCATGAAGTCAATTTAGTAAAAGGGTGAAATCATGGGTCCAAGGTGAATTCTCATCAAATCACCATCAATCCAATGTTAATTCACCATAAACAGCCATAATAAATCATAATTAACCAATTCAAATCATTTTGGAAGAAGACACATGACATAGATTGAACCCTAGGTTTTTTTGGGGAAAATTGGAGATTTCAAAACATATTTTGAGAGGGTTCCTTGAATGGAACTTAAACAAGGATGAAAACTCTCATACCTTAGGTGTAGAATCCCACCAAATTCGTATTGAAAATCTCCCATCTTCAATCCCTAGTTGATCTCTTTCTTGGTCTTTGTTGGAGGTTTCTAGACAGAAGACTTTTGGAGGGAAGGGAATTTGGGTTTTGATTTGGGGTCTTGGGTTCTATTGAATTAATGAGGTGTTTAATGACATAAAATAGTTTATATAGGTCTATTAAATCAGTATAAAACGACCCTAAAGTAAAAGAATTAAATTAGGAATTAATTAGGAAAACTTACATGTTGGCTGACTTTTTGGACAGCTTGCAGGTGTAACCTACGGCCACCACCTACGGGGCGTAGGTCAGCTCACGTTCCGTACTGGTGGGGCGTAGGTTGAACCTACAGCTCCTAAGTTACCCCCTTGACCCAAGACTCACTCCCACTGAGCGCGGACCACCCTACAGGGAGTAGGTCCCCTCCGTGGGTCACACTTTTTGGGTAGAAAAATGGAACTTAGGCAGCCTCGGGGTCTAGACTTTAGGGTTCCCCTCAAGGACCCTTGGTATGTCTTTTGGGGGTCGTACCTTGACATCTAACCCCTAAACACCTCTATCTAAACTCAGGGACTCGTTTTACAACCTAAAACCAAACATCAAACTCAAAAGCTCACACGTAAGGCTCTAGTTCCACCTACTAGTTTCTGTTAAACTCTATCTTGGTCTTGCTAGTTTTCCAGGTTGTAACATAATCTAATTATTAACATTAAAATAACGGATTCATAATAATCTGTTGAAATTCTAGAATCTATAAGTCTAGAGAATATGGAGGGAATCAAGAATCTGACTGAATTCTAGGAACCTAATAGGTGAAAGGAACCCACTAATGAAATCCAACATACCTGGTGATGAATTTCACAGAGAAATCTTTCGATTTTGGGGCTGGAACTCAGGAAACCTTGTTGCGTTCTTGAACTAAGGTTGCTCGACCTTTCCTCTTATTTTTCTCTAAGATCGATGAATTTCTAGTGAATTAGGTTAGGTTCTAATTTAGTTTCTAGGCTAAAAATGACCAAAACTACTTAGTTTAGGGGTTAAACGACGTAGTTTAGAGGTCCAATGCATAGGGAAAAGATCAAAACGACCCTGACTTAAAAGCTGTCGGGACCAACCGACGGACCTAGTCCATGGACAGTGGTCCCAACTAAGGTCCATCCTGGTCAGTCGTCGATTGGCTTTAGAGAATGAGATTTGCGAAATAGGATTCACGGACCTGGTCCATGGGCCGTGGTCCCACCTACGGTCCATAGGTCCTGGCCGTGGGTCGGGGTTTTCTAGGGTTTTTATAGGGACCTCGATCCATGGATCGTGGTCCCACCTATGGTCCATAGGTCCTGGTCGTGGGTCTGGGTTTTCTAGGGTTTTTCTGCAGACCACGATCCACGGACCGTAGTCCCACCTACGGCTCGTAGGTCCAGGCGTAGGTCAACCCTTAGCTGAATTTTCTGGAGGGATTTCTAGGTGGGTTTTAGGTGGCCAACCACAGACCCGACATATGGTGTGTGGGTGGCACCTGTTAGTAGCACCTGAAACTTCTGAAAAGCCTGCTGGTTGTTCTTTCTAGGGTACGGGGTGTAACATTAACGACTCGTACAAAGGGTTCGTGGAAATAATTTAGAAAGTTAGCCTCCAGGAATGTGTTCAACAGTTGAATAGGATGAACCATAAGCATTCCTACGATTCGTAGGTCTAACCCGTAGAGGCTTCGACCATTTTTAATTAAAGGTGTTTTGGTCCTTTTCTACCCATTTATCCCTTAAATCGTGTCGTTTTGACCCTATTACTACCCCTATAACTGATTTTACCCTTCAAAATCTACATATTCCCTCCCATTTACTCAAATTCACAACATATCTCAAAGGTCTTCTTCTCCAATTCTCTCTCAAGGAAACACTAGGGTTTCATCAAGCTTCAAGGTATCTTCTTTCATTTCTAGGGTTTTGATTACCCAAGGTATATGGGAACTTCACCAATGTATTCCTTTCATCCATGGATCCCAAAAGAAATTCAATTCTCTATATGATTTTAACCATATTCTCTTAGGGTTTTTTTGTAATCTTCCTGGGTTCAATTTATTATGATTCAATTTCTTAAAGAGTAAAGACATAAAGTGACACCTGAAGTTGTCCCAAATTTTAAAAAAAAACATTAATTCAGCAGGCATCCTATTACCCCCTAAACAATTTCAAACTTATATTATTACATTGTTTTTCTATCAATCCTAGGTTTTAAAAAACAAGTGTTATCACACAACAATCATTATGTGACACGTGTTAATTTAATTTGAAATATATATTTTTTTCATTTTAAGTTTTTCTTTATCTTTTTTCCTGTATTTATTTCTCTCTCTCTCTCTTACTTTTTGTTTTATTTTAATTTTATTACTTTAATTTTAATTTCATTTTAAATTCTACTTCATATTCCACCCTCACCTTCAAGCTACCTGATGAGTCCACAATTTGGACTCATTTAGGACTTCATTTTAATAGAATTAGTGTCCTCAAATGCATATTTTGTCTCAATAACTGATGTAAATCCTTAACTTCAGGTATTTGAAGTTTGAAGGAAAGCATGGACACTACGTCGCAAAAACGAACGAAAAGGCTGAAAAGAACGAAGAAATGAAGGCCTGAGGATCGCCGAGTCCACTTGGTGAGTCGTTGAAGGGTCTAACTTTGCCTTTTGTTCCAGTGTGCTGAGCCCTGAAGAAAAGGATCAAGTCGGCGGAAAAAGAGAGCAGTCGGCGTATCACGGAGAAGTTTCACGAAGCAGTACCATGTCGCCCAATGACCCAGAGCACGACAATATTGAAGGCTGGTGCAAGACGGCGATGAACTACACCAAAGGGCGAATCGTCGAGTGATCCGATGCAGCACAAATCTATGAAAACTATAAATACTAGTTAGAGTTGGAGTTTTAAGTGTCGAACAATTATTATAATTTTCATATAAAATAGTACTTTTTGATATTTTTGCTCTAAGTTTGAGAGGATTTTGAAGACTTGAAGATCCAAAGGGTTTCATCTTTAAGATTTGGATTTGGGTCTCTTGGATTCTTCAATTTTGGCATGTATCAAGACTTAAATCTTCATACCCAATTGAATGCGAGCTCAATTTGGTATAAATTTATATCTCTTAGATATGTGGGGCTAAAAACCCCAATTCTTGCGGTTTGATTTAGCGAATATGGGTTAAGATATTTTTTGGGTCTTGCTTGTTGATATTTTAATCGTAGTTTAATTGTGATTTCGTTTAGTAGTTGTGGATGAATTTAATGAATTTGTAGTTGCAAATACAAGTTTATTTATATGTTTTCGGCTTGCGAGAGAGAGAGGTCGTAAAACTAAAACTACTAAATTGATGGCCGGTGGGAGTGGGTCGACATGAGATTTAGCTCGAGAGAGTGAATCCCAATTTCATTCCCACACACTCAGCTCGAGAGAGTGAGTGGGTTAAGGCATAGGCTGGTCTTCATGCGGTAAGTGGGTATCCGAGAGGATTGCATTTGAAACGGGGTAAGTTGCTCGAGAGAGAGCTTATCCCCCTTAAAGTTTAGCCTAGTCACAATTATTCTATGAATCTTCTATCGAAATCATGTACCCAATAATCTAGCTTAACCTGTATTCCCGTCACATCCCAAGAATCCCCTCTCATTACTTAGAAATCCTTGTTTATTTTGTTGTTTTTACTTACTTGTGACAAAAACCCCCATTGTTAATTGACACTCTTGTGTCCCCCTTTAATTTACAATGTTTTTAATTGTTAATTTCTTTAGCTACGACTAGTTAGAACTAAATTTTATTTCTCTATTAATTCTCAAAACCATTCCCTTGGGAACGATCTCAACCCTTGGTTGGGTTACTAAACTATTGTACGATCGTAGACACTTGCATCGGAAGTTATGTCTTGATTACACAAACATCAAAATGGCGCCACTGCCGGGGAGTGGTGTTATTAGAGAATTTTTAGTTAAGTAGGATTTTCGTTCTTGTTAATTATAGTTACACTTACTTAATTCTTAATTTTGTTTTGCTTGTTTGTGTATTGAAACAAGAAAGATGAGTATGAATGGTAATTATGGGTACCAAATAGACGAATTGCTATCTTTTCTCTACCCAGAGCCAAAAGAGGGGTGGCCATATGAAAATGAGCCAAACCTCACAAATGGAACTTGAGTGAGGAGTTGCGTCGTACCACGACGTTAAATAAGGCGCTTCTTGGGAGGCAACCCAAGGTTTCACCGCTTTATTTTTGCTTTAAGAAATAATGGTGTGTTGTTTCTGTAGGTCGAAGTATGGACAGTGAGTGAAAAGTGCAAATTGGCAAGCCAAAGGTCCAGTCAGCACATCGCCAGAAAAGTCGGCAATCCCGACGTAGACCGCCATTGGAATAAAGACAACTTCAAAGTGGAGTCTGTAAAACTCGGTGTGCCCAGGAAATTATTGGCGAATCACCAACCTGGTCGGCGATTGCGATCTAGTTCGCCGTTTGGACCCCCAGTTTAACTGAAGGTCCAGTAAAACTCGGCGAGGTAAGTATCCACTCGGCGAGTCGCCGAATTGATCGGCGACCACAACTGTCGCAGAATGGGTGAGAACTAGATGGTTTCTTAAAAGGCCAAATATTTAAACTTTTAAACTCTACTCTTTCCCTCACTTTAACAAGGTGACATATGTGTGTGAGGTTGTTTGTATATTTTAATATAGTGTATGTCAATCTAGAACTTGCCCCACTCGTCTTGCTAAGATGATTCAGACTAGGAATTGGGATATGATCATAGGCCATTGTTGATAATGATTCCAATTAAGCCTAAAAACAACCAACCAAATTAAATAAATGCTACCTTTGGTCCAAATGTTTGATCCTAACGAATACCATTTCTTTCAATAAACCCAACTCACCTTCCCTAGAAAAACAAAATTGTGAAATTTTGTGTTGCCCTGGTCCATGGTCCCTCCTTGGACATTGTGCACCTCAACTCAGGCTAAAAGCCTAAGTTGAGGGTGGCTACTTCAGAAGTTTACCTTGATTTTAGCCCTGGTCCTCCCTAGAACATTGTGCACCTCAACTCATACAAAACACCTAGGTTGAGAGCGGCTATTAGGAAGGAATATAAGAAACATAGGGAATGAAAAAAGTCGTATGTAGAGAGAAAATGAGCAAAAGTGTCGAGAATGGTGTGACTAAAAAAAGAAACAAAAGAATGAAAAGCTTGAATAAAAAGATGAAACAAGAAACAATGTCAAGTCAAAGTCACACCCGCGCTTAAATAATTATTAGGAGAACAACAGAAAGCAAGATGGTGTCAGAATTGGTTGTAAAAGAGGTAAAATATCCAATGTAATGTCAAGGAGGGCAGAAAAGTCACTTAATATTAAAATTTACCACACCTGACCCTGAGCCTACTTTACAAGCTAAGAAAGTCCTATAGTGATCCTAAGTACATAGTTTCGAAAGTCAAAGCGTAGAAAATAAGGACAAGCCTATGGTATTGTGCACAAATTGTATTTGAATTCACTTCTATGTGTGAGCATATACTGAGTCCCTAACTCAAAAAAAATCATATTCTATGTGAAAGAAGGGATTTCTTTGCAGTAAGGGCACAAGTTACATTGTTGAAGAGTTGGTATCTTGGTGATTGTTGTCTGTGTATGTTAATGTGTCTATTGGTATGACTATGTCATGTATTTATACGCATGATTTAGGTTGTTCAGTCTAAATAAAAGATTTGCATTGTGCTGAAAAAAAGATCAAGAGGGTGACTGTTTAGAAAATGTCATGTGATTGCTTGAGTTTGTGGGTTGTTTCTACATAAGTATCGTTTAGAGTCTTTTATGTCGCTTGAGGACAAGCAACGATTTTAAGTTGAGGGTATTGATGTACCGTGAATTTATGGTATTTTTTATGCATTAAACTTAGAGTTTCGCATGAGTCTTAGGCATTTTGTTATTAGATGTGATGGTGTTTTGATCTAATTTTGCAAGAAATGGGTTGTGGAGCAGTTGGTAATCGAAGTGTTGAAAACAACAGGATTTTGGTAACAGATGAGCCCACCTACGAGCCATAGGTGGAAGGTGTGGGTGAAGTTTCTAGGAAATGGACTAGGTGTTGAACAACGAAGGTGACTGACGAGCCGTAGGTCTTACTACGAGTCATAGATGATGAGTCATTGATACCATCAGAGAAGATGAGTCCCAGTCCATGAATGACGATTGAACAGGAAGGGCCATCGATGGACTTAAAGACCGTAAGTCAGGCCCATCGATGACACCCATAGAAATTTTTACTAACTGGTGAGTAACTGTGGCACCTACGAGTCGTCGTTTTTGTGACGAGCCGTAGGTAGCCACCCTTGGTGACACTGCCCAGAACCGGATTTCCTCAGACTTCATTTTCCTACTTTGTTTAAAATTTATTTTCTATAAATATTAGTTGTAAATTTCATTTTTGGGTTATTAGACCTTTTGCGATACTTTGTTTTGGCTTTGGAATTTATATTGTGAACATCTTTAGCATTTAATACTTGAAGTTTGGTTTATGAAATTTGTGTTTGTTCTTCAATTCAAGATTCCGAATGTCATCTATTCTAATTGTAAGTTCATGATGTATATTATTATCCCTATTATGAATTGTGATAATTCAAGCATGAATAACTAAATCTACCACTAGGGTTGTGGGAACAATGAGTAATTAACAACGTATAACTAATAATTAAGTAATTCTAAAATAGTGTTTATGCATGTATTGTTAATTTCATTTTGAATGTTTTTTAATGGTGCACAATGTTAGAACTGGCATCATTCCTACTTGCCCGAACAAGGAAGTAATGAATGATAAATAGATTGAACAACAGAGATTTGGCATGATAATCCGCTTTCTAATAGCCTGACCCACCTACCGCGAGGGTTAATCTCGAGTTAAGGGTAAGGACTAGTAAACCATACACACGTAGACCGACCAAGTTGCGTGGTGAAATTCCTTACTTGCACGACCAATCAATTAGGAGATACCTAACTTACCAACCTTGCATGTTACACTAGGAAAGAGTTACTATTATTAAGATTACTACGTTAAGAACTTGTGGGGAACACATTTGCCCTAGTTTCATTCTCATATTGATGTAACAAACTGTGAAACTTGTTTACTTGTTAACTGTTACTACAAATCAGTTAAATATTACTTTATTTAAAAATCCCCTCTTTTATGGAAGTAAACCTAACTAAAAGTACAAATAACTATAAATTACCCTAAGTCTAGACCATATTTCTCGTGGGATCGATCCTAAACTCAATTAGGTTCTTTATTTGGCAACGACCACTTATACTTCTTTAGGGAGGTGTAATTTAGGTGTATCAGACCTCATATGGTGTATAACTAATCCACGGATTAAGTTAAATAAAGTGACCAAACAATGTATTGGATGGAATAAATCTTAATCCATGGACTATTCTATTCAAGAATTACTAGTTATTAGGCTTACGTTGTTAATTTCTTATGGTTCCCACAACCCTAGTTGTGGATTTTAGTTACTCATGATTGGTGATCACAATTAATAGTAATTTGGCTAAGATAAGTCATGCACTTACAATTAGAGTAGTTGAATATCATAATCTTGAATTGATGAACAAAAGATGTAATAATAACTAATGATTCAAGAATTAAAATGGAAAATTGTTCACAAATTAATTCTCAAAACAAAGCTCTAATGGTATGAAATGTCTAATTTCTAAAATAAATAAAAATGACTATTTATAGACATCTAATACTAAACAAAATATACTAAGAAAATATAGGAAAAGTAGGATTCGACAGTCGCTTCTGTGGTTTAGATTCTATGACTCGTTGGTATTCCTACGGCTCGTAGACACCTTTAGTGGAAAACAACTTATTCAATATTTCTCTAGACTTTTCTATGGACAGATTCCACGACTCATAGAACTTTGCATGGCATGTCCTAATTAATCGTAGTCTAAGTACTAAAACCCAACATCTGTGATCTTTTCTACAACTTGGACTTACGGCTCGTAGAAGTTCCTACGGCTCGTAGTCCAGTCTTGTGGTCCCATACTTAGCTCCAAAAACTCTGCTCCTCATCTACGAGTCAGTCCTACGACTCATAGAAAATTTTACGGCTCGTAGGTCGACTCGTAAGACTCCAAAAAGTCAAATGCTTCACTGTTTTCTTCAACTAGAATAGCCAAAACCTATTGTCCTGCAAAACATGGATAAAATGCCATCAAATCTACTAACCAGGGCTTAAAAGACATTCATTACTTCAATTTTAAAGAATTACTAGTACCATAAATAAGCGGTACATCAACACCCTCAACTTAAAATTATTGCTTGTCCTTAAGAGAAACTACTAACACATAATGACACGATGCAAAAGAAGATCTAGACTTTAAGCAATCACATGGAATTTTCCAAACAATATATCCTCCATTACTTCATTTAAGCAACAGTGTAATCATTAATTTCAAAACAAGAAAACACATGCAGATCAATTTATGACATAGATATACCGATGGACACATTCACATACACAAATAACAATCAACCAGATAATGATTTTTGGACAATGTCACTTGTGCCCTTACCACAAAGAAGTCTCATTTTCACAGATATATTAGTATGTTTCTTAAGTACATGGATTGGGCATATGTTCATCCTCACAAAAGAAATTCAGTACCTTATATGCACAATACATAAGCTTTCCCTTTTTATCATTACTTAAATTCTCGAATAGGATCACTTTAGGAGTTTCTTAGCTTGTAACGTAGGCTAAGGGACATGTGTGGTATATTTGGATTTAAAGTTATTTTTCTACACTCCTTGACATTACATTGGATTATTTCCTCTTTTACAACCAATACTCGTTCCACCTCTTTTTTCTTTCTCCTCATTTTTCATTAACGCTCGAGTATGACTTTTGCTTTTTTTCTTTTCAATATTTTCTTTTGCTTATCATTTATTTCTTTTTCTTTTCTTTTTAACGGCCACAACTCCTTATTTTCCTATTTCTCATTACACAATTATTTTCATACCCCTTTATTTTCTCATTTTCATCTATAGTAGTCACCCTCAATTTAGGATTTTAGTCTGAGTTGAGATGCATGATGTCCAAGGAGGGACCAGGGCCAAAACAAAGGTTAACATTTTACGAACGGAGAAAGTGAATTGGGCAATTCAAAAATGATCTATTTAAGGTATAAAGATTTGGATCGAAGGGAATATTTTCATTTGGTCGGTTGTTTTAAGGCTTAGTGGAATATATTTCAACAAAGGCCTATAATCTTTTCCTAATTAACGGTTAATTAACCTAGCAATACTAATGGGGCAAATTATAGATAGGTACATACCAAATAAATGAATAATAACCTCACACAAACATGGAACATCATTTCATTAGCAATTATCAAAGTAGTTGGTTCATGCTTCAACTTGAGTCATGTTATCATATCAATTCCTATCATGTCATATAAAGATCCTAACATAGTCGACCCGTCAGTAACACAGATATAGCAAACCAAAAAATTGTGAGGGATATCATTTTTCACAAACACTACCATCATACTTCTACTTCTAGTCTACCTTCACAACTTACATACTAAAGATGCCGGTTCAACAAAAATTAAAAGGTCCTCGAGGAAAAGAACAGAGGCAAGAAAACCCAAGAAAAGATCTGGGTGTCCAAGCTATTCAAACATCACCCCAACACTCTTCACTAGTTCAGCCCACTGTCCACATAAAAAATTGTGCAATGTCCTCAATGCACTAAAAAGGTAAAATGGCGGGTCAAGACAAACCTGTGCTGACTAAGAATTGATGTACTAACTAGAGACTTGTAGGCCTATCGGTGTGGACCTCGGTGCCTTAGAAGGTGCCTTTGGATCAATCTGGGGAGCACCATCAAGAGTGTACCCTGAGTTCGAAGCTCCAACAAACTCCTGATGACTCTCTCTAATCTAACCTCCTCAAACTGAATGGACTCACGTCTAGCTACCTCAATTGCACGTCATTCCTTATTCATCGCTCTCTCCTCATCTCAATCTCCAATGTCATCATTGGACTGTGTGCGGTTTCCACCACACGAGTAAGGTCCTTAGCACCAAATAGAGCTAGTAAAACCTTATCTTCGAGGTCTAGGAGTGAGGGACTAAGGAATGAAGGAGGTGGGGGAAGTAACTAATGCATCCACATCAGCGCAAAGCTTATCTAACTCCGTCTGGAAACTTTGTAGGTCAGCACTCGGAGTGGTCTAGGGTCGGGCTACATCTTCAACTTAAATGCATCAATCCTCCACTGAGTGGTCTGGTTCTGCTCTGCCATTGTATTCTGCATCCTTGTCTAAGACTCCTCAACAACTATACAAACCCAAGGTTTGAAATGATGCCTCAACTAAGCCATCTGGGCCTCCAACCTCTAAAAGTTTTCAACTAGCACTGTGTAAAGATCTGATGCAGTGGAAGGGGAACGAGGTGTGCTAGTATATGGTGCATATGTGGAGGTATGAGTGGCCTCTATAGGCTTAGGAATATCTCCATCATCGAGTTTCTTATAGGCTGACATCTCACTCATCTCAGGCATGCTAGGTCTCATCTTGGTGCAGCCAGGTTAGACTCGTCCCTAATAAGCCTAACATCCACAATCCTAGTAACCTCTATCAATGAGTCAACTCAAACTCTCATAGGCACTATATGCTTCCTACATAAGCAGAAAATCATACAAGGGAAGGGAAGAGTAGTAGTCTCTCTAAATGCCTGCTTGTGAATCTCAGCCATCAGAAGATGAGCAAAATCGGTCTCGTACCCAGCCATCAAACATACCACCATCATCGCCCAATCTAAATTTAGTTAGTTATCCACCATGGTGGGGGATACTCAAGCTTATACAATAGACCACCAAAACTTGGCCATAAAATTTAGTGAGGCCTTCTTGGTCGTGGCTATATTGTGTACCCAATCGGCATCAACTCCCTGATTATCGATGTACCCTACTACCCTAAGTAAATCTTTCTTCTAAGATGCATCATTTATTGCATTTTTGTTGCGGACTATCTGCATCCAATAATCAAACTCAGCAGTGGAGGCAGTCTACTAATAAGATGGTCTGTGGATGAACTATCAGATGGACCGCTTAGATATATCAACTGAGATATCCCAACCAAGGTTCTCAGTAGTGGAGGTTGCTCTAATTTCTTAGCCCTAAGTCATTTCTAACTGTTGTAGCGTAAGATGCATAGAACTCCTAAACTATGTTGTTAATTTAGTTACCCGTGAGTCTGCCATCCAATCACATCTATGTTAGTGGAATAGGGCATGTATCTCTGTTACTATGTGTAAGCTACCAGTCAGCACTCGCAGCTCCTTAGTGATCAGCCATTTGGGTCTACCCCTTTCTTTTTGGAAAATTTATTTCAAGAAGATGTCAAACATGCCCTTGACGCAACACCACCATTTAGGTTGCCCTGATACTTGTATCGGCTCTGTAGATCTCTCAGGTAATGAGCCAAGATTAGACTCTGATATGGATTGTAAATCAAAATCTGACTCGAACTGGAGTAGCCACTATTATCTCCCAAATTTTTTTTCTCTCTCTTCAGATTGACTAGGGAGAAGTTGATATACTGGGAGAAGCTATATTGACCGTCTTCAGTACCATCTCCATTTGTTTTTCTTGATTCCAGGTGGTCTAGGGCTGATTTGGTGAATCAGCCTCCACATTTCCATTGTATTCCAACCCACATTGTTCTTCATTCAATGATTGGTGTTTGAATAGAGACTTGGGTTTAGCTCCGACTTTCTTGACATTGTCGTGGTGTTGCCTCTGTGTTCCCACAATAACAAGATAATAATGAACTAAGACATGCTTAAAGAAGTATCTCGTAGTGTTCAAAGGTTTTAAAGATGATGCTAGCTTGCATTGAAGATGATGTTATGACTTATGTTTTTCCAACTCTCTCATATGATGTTTTAACTTGTTAAATTGCATGTTATGAAATGAAATGCCCCTTTTTTGAATAATTTAAATGTTTTTATGCATAGTTATCATACTTAGGGGTCGTTTGGTAGGGTGTATTAGAAAAAATAATGCAAGCATTAGCTTTGTGTATTACTAGTACCTTGTTTGGTACTCTTTTCTAACCTATGTATAACTAATGTTTGCATTAGTTATACACTCTATTGTGTATTACTAATACCATGGATTTCTAGGTATTAGCAATGCAATGATTTTAATTCATGCATTAGCTCATTTAAAGACTCAATTTGCCCCTCAAATCCCTGTTTACATCTTTTCCATCATAATAGTGGAGGGTATCTTTGTAAATAATTTTTTTTATACAATGCATGTTATTTTTAATGCATAAAAATAATTTATGTATATTTAATGCAAGCATATCTAATACATGCATTACTAATACACACTATTTAGCATTATTCGTATACACTCTACCAAACGACCCTTAGTGTATTTTTGTACTAACACATATTCTTGCCTACATTTTTCCCAGATGTAGGGTCCGACAGTCAGGGTCATCAGTTTCGTGGCTAAGTGTTGATCTAGAGATTTGGATCTTTCGTGAGTCCTCATGCTTCAAGGACGTAGTTTTATTGTTTAGTTCCTTTTTCATTGTATTTCCCTTTCTGGACATGATATATGGGATAGGCCAAATTTCATTCAATTGTTATAGATGGCTATGATGAGACAAAGTGTCTAGACTTCCATTTTTCTATAAAAATTGTTTTGGACTTAAAATGTTGTTTTATTTCTTATGTTTATGAGAGCTAAGTGTCTTGTATAGAGTCCTTCCGGGTTCTATACGCCATGTTACATCTAGGGGTACCCCTGGGTCGTGACACTGTGAAATCCCTAAGCCCTCATAACTGAAATTCAAACACATTTCCATCAGTAAAGGACATAACTTTGGTGAACTAGAAATCTAAAATGAGTCCAAAATCCTCAACTCATCACATGTCAAGAAAAACTCATTCTTCTTCAGATTCCGACACTATTTCATCGCTCCTAACCGCTTGAGAAAGATCATCACGTGCCCTAAGATTTGTTATCACATTTGTCTTCAAATTATAAATTTCAAGCTCAAGTTGGATCACTTCATTGCACTAACGAAGATACAAGTCAACAACTGCATCCCTCCATTGGAACAAGTCATCCCATAGTATCTTACAAAGCTTAAGATGTAGGCTTACGCCCATGAGCCATATTTTCCTCACAATTCCCATTGTGTCACTCATTTCTTTGTACTGAGAGGCATCTACACATTTTTGCCGTACATGAGGTCCTCCACAATAGGGACAAGATTCATCAACATAGGGATTGAAACTCCCAACAGAAGACGCCATAGAAACAAAAAGGCAAAAACACAAACTTATATTCATAAGATGGATTAAAACAAGTGAACTATAAATTCAAAACCAATTCAATAAAACCAAATTGTTCCCCGGCAACCGTCATTTTTTATAATGATCAATTACGCTTGCCAAATTAAAAATATAGGCGGTTGTATGCAAAATAATACCCAACTTATGAGTTCAAGGTTAAATTCCACAAGGAACAATGTAAGGGCAATCGAAAAGATAAAGAATACTTTGAATCAAACAATGGGTACAAGTATTTTTCAAGGGAGGGGGGTTCAATAGGGGGTAAACACTAAGCTAAGAAAAAAAAATTAAAGATATATTGATCACAAACTTTTTGACTCAAGGATAGAAAATAGGTTCGGAAATGAGAATTTTATTCATGCTCAAATGATCCATCACAAATAACAAAACATCATCTAGATAATTATGGGTAAGTCAACTATGTCTTGCATTCTCAAGTACCCACTTGTATATTTCGATCACAAGTATATCTTGACTAATTCTTTCAAACTAAGTATAATAAATTTAACAATCCAACATTAGGATTATAATATCTCTAGCTCAAGTCAATGAGATGAGGGTTAGGCTGGATCTGGACTTTCTCAAGCTCTAGACCTTTAGTCAATTCTCAAATCATGCTAATCAATGTTTTCTACACTTAACCCTCTTTCTCAAGAAAGATCAAGATAAATAGGCAAGTCTTTGGGTTGATCACTTACTTAGAAGATAATTAATGTATGAGATAAATTAGAGAATCAAAGACCCATATCAGAAACAAGATAATATTCAATTAATTGGAAAAGCACAAAACAAGAATCAAAACCACAATATCTAAATTTGAAAACCAAACACTACAACTATGAATATTCAAGCAAAACCAAGAGTTGAAGAAAGATTTTAAATTTCACACATTTAAGCTTCCAATCTTCACTCTTCAAGTTGAGTGGTGACTCTCTCCTATCAAATTAGGGTTGATTAGCTCTATGATAGGTCTAAGATATGTGATACATTTTCAGAAGTGCCAAAATACAACACCGGCATCATTGTAGCCCTTCAGTCACTAGCGTAGACATTTAGTCACACATGCTAACATTCATAGTGGCAATCCCTTCTCCCCGTGCATAGATCTACTATCCATTGAATAACGTAGGAGCGATAATTTCCCACTGATACAACTCATGTATAATAGTAACAGCCTCACTGCATCGCCTATTATTTTGTAGGCATGGGCTTGTCGATACGTGTCCTGTTTCGTAAGTGCGATGGACCTAGAAGTTCATTAGCTTAGACTATAGGCCTTGTGTGCCCTATAAGAGATTATCGAGGGTCTCTATACCAGGGGATGCGGGAACAAGAAAGAGAATATGAGTCCTCTCAATAGTGGAGGGCCCACTTCCCTATATACTTACAGAAGGGGAATACTTGAGTATCATAGATTAGCCAATACACACGTGGAAACAATAAAATCAAACTATATTCTTATTGATACTACATATTTATTCTTCCCCCTATAAATCTACCTTTATTCAAATTAAATAAAGATATAGCAACTAAAAAAACTAACTCAAATTGGAATAAGATAAAGAACACATGAATGATTAGAGAGAAAGAGATCTTTAACCCCTTACCTAGTTTTTAATATTAAATCTAAACCATATCTAACACATATATTATCATCTCGGTCATATTTTAGCATTGTGCTCAATCGATTCCACATAACGTAAAACAATTAAGGCTTGAATGCATTCAAAACTTTAGGAGCATCTCATTTACCTTTTCTCGAACAAAAGTAGAGTAGGGGTATCAACTATGAGAATGAAAGATATGAATAATCGAGTTATTGAAAATTACTGAAAACCATGAGAGTAATGGGAGATTGAAAAAATGGGTAATGAAAAGGTCTAGTCGAAGGAAATATAAAACATTTGATTGTGAAATAAAAAAATTATACGTTGAAATTACTTATGTTGATAAGTATGTTATACTTTAACTGATTTGAAATGACCATTAATTGAAATTTAAAAGTAGTGTAAAAATAAATGATCTATTTTAGTACGTCATGAGCAAACTAGCTAGCCATCAATACATAAATAAATTATAAATAATTGTCCGATAAAATAATATTCAGACAATTGGTCATCAATAAATTTTTAAAAGTAATTTAATTGTTTGTAAAACTTTGCAATTGTCAATTGTCAAAAAGAAATGGGAAAATATTCACATGAATTAGTGTCACTATTCTCTCGACGGATTCAGATATAGATATAGATTTTTCATTATGGTTAGATATTGTCGAGATATCGATATATTAACATATGTTAATCGATTTGAAATTATTGTTGGAAATCCAATCAATTCTAGTAGTAGGAGGGTGAGAAGGAGTAGTTGATGAAAGAAGAAGAAGAATTTCAATAAAGCTCCATTCGACAGTATTATTTATCTAGCAAGGAAAAAGATATATATTGGATATTTACAAACCAGATTTTGGTTGTCATTTTTTTGGGTAACTTCTAGCAAAGAATGCTGGATTTGAGAAGAACATGCGCTGAAAAAAGTGGTAAATCAAATTTTCTAATGAAAACTTATTTTCTTTTTCTAGTAAAGAATCTTGGAATTAAAGAAGTACATGAGTTGAAAAAGTGGTAAATGACATTTTTCGATAAAATCCTATCTTTTTGCTCTGTAAAAACGGTTGGATTTAAAGAAGAACAAGAGCAGAAAAAATAAGTGGTAAATCAAATTTTCCGATTTAAACTTATTTTTTAACTTAGTAAATAATATTAGATTTAAAGAAGAACAAGAACCGAAAAAATGAAAAATCAAAATTTTTGATGAAAACTTTAATTTTTTCCCAAGTAAAAAATGTTGGATTTAACGAAGTACAAGAGCTGAAAAAGTGGTAAATCAATATTTTCGCTGAAAACTTATTTTTTTTCTCAATAAGAATATTAATTATAAAAAATAAAAGTAGAAAAAGTGGTAAATCAAATTTTTTGATGAATTCTTTATTTTTTCCCAATAAATAATGTTGGATTTAAAGAAGTACAATAGCTGAAAAAAGTGGTAAATCAATTTTTTTTATGAAAACTCATTTTTTTCTTAGTATAAAATGTTACATTTAAAGAACAAGAGCAGAAAAATGGTATATCAAATTTTCTAACGAATTCTTTATATTTTTCATAGTAAAATGTAAGTTTTGGGTTGTGGATCGCCCATGTAGACCAATCTGACCCGATAGAATTTTCTCTGACCTGATTCTCTTTAATTAATTAATTAATTAAATTAATAATCTTTTATAAAGGATAAGGGGAACAGTTACAAGTAGCTGCTCAACTTCTCCTTGAAAGACTCTTAGTGGGGGTTAGGGTTGTTCATGGTTATGGTTATAAAACCAAATCAAACCGCAATTCAAAATAAATCAATTTTTAAAAAAATCAATATTTGGTTTGATTTGGTTAGGTTTGGTTTTAAATTTTTAAAATTTGATACTATTTGGTTTGATTTTGGTTTTACTAAAAATTAACCGCAAAAATAACCAAACTGAATCGAGAAGTTATATATAAATTTTATAATTATTTATAAATAAAATATGAGTATTTTTTATAAATTTTAATGAACTTAAGTTTTTAATTTTACTATATTATGAAGCCCAACACTTAAATTTTAGATCAACTATTAAAAATGTTAAGTCTAAATCCCTCAATATTCATTAAAGATCACACTTTCTCTATTCTTTATAAAATTTCTAACGCAACACTGAATAATTTAAAGTTTAAGCTAAATAAGATGGTAATTGATTAGTTTTGACTACGAAATATTGGTAATTTTTTTTAGAAGTAATTTCTCAATATTTAAGGTGTAATTTTATTAAAAAGTCTTATTGATAAGATGTTGAGATCTCCAGAATATTAAACCAACTTTATACTATTGACAATGAGTTTTTTTAGTTTCTGAAACTTGGTACATTGGATGAATCACTTTGTTCGTGTAATAGCTTTTCTTATGAATTATTCATGTATTAGGCGTTTGTGTCTATCGAGATGCGTATATCCTCAACAAAGTTATTACTTTCGAACCGGAAAAACTAAACCAAACCGACAATAACCAAACCGACGGTGAATTTTTTTATTTGAATTGAATTGGTTTTAGAAATTTAAAACCCGATTAAATTGGTTTGGTTTTGATTTTAACTAATAAATGATCCAAATCGAACCATGAACACCCCTAGTGGGGGTATCTTTCAAAATGTGAGAAAAAAGAGGAGATGGTGAAAAACAAAAGATCGGAAAAGAAGAAACGAAATAGTAAACAAAAAAACTCTTAGTTTGTGAACTCCACTATGTTTCCTTTGAGAGACGAAGTCGATCTTGTGGATGTTCGGATTTGGAGTGAATCTACAACAAAGTTACTGTAAAAAAAATTGTTGCAAGTATTAAGGTACACAACTTGTTGTTTTGCCATTAAAAATCCTTCATTGGTATCAGAGTGTGGCTTATTGATTCTGTTTTTCGATGCATCTATGTGATTTCACTGTGTTGTTAAAAAGAAATAAATTGTGACTATTTTTTTGAAAATCGGTGAAAAGAAATTTTTTGGAAGAAGTTAGAAAAAAATTTTAAAAAGCTTTTTGAGTATGGATTAATTACATTGTAGATATGATTCTTTGTCCTACAATGAAAGTGATTTTGTGGTTGATTTGTTTAAGAAAATTTGTTGTTGTTTTCTGTCTTTTTGGATTTGCATGTTCAAAAATTTTGCATGAAACTTTAATTTTCATGATATACTTGTGCTTAGCTTTTCATAAATCTATTATAATAGTAAAATAAATTTAAAACAAGTGAGCTATGATTTTTTTAAAAGTTGGCTGATTTTGGACTATTTTTTTCAAAAACACTGCTTTTGTTAGTTGCGATTTGGAAATTGTTTATTCAATATTTTAGTTCGAAACTTAATTTTTATGATCTACTTGTTCGTAGCTTTTCGTAAACATATATTACTAAAACTAATTTAAAACGAGTGAGATATGATTTTTTGAAGTTGGGCTGAAAATTAAGAAAAAAAACTTTTTGACCTTTGTTTTAAGGATTATTTTTTTGAGAAAGTTTTTGTGTCATTTTAGGATTATTCTTTTGGAAAAGGATTTTGTATTCTTTTTAAGATGGTTTTTGATATATATATATGTTATTATTATTATTATTATTTAAAAATTAGTCTGGATAATTCGTTTAGTCCTTAAGTTCCTTAAATAATTTTTTCTTCTACAAATAATAGTGACATATGTTGTCATATTGAGTGGTACAACCATTTTTTATTGTTTCCTTATTCCTATTTCAGACATGGCTAAACAACAACAAACTCGATTTACTTCAAGTGGGAGTTCTTGAGGTCGAGCAAAGAGACAAAGTAGAAGAGCACGTCACCATATTACATGTTTTTGAGGACGTGAAATCGTACGAATTTGTGTTCCAAGGGAGACACAAAATTTGTTAAGGAGTCAAAGGACTATTCGAATAAAAGGAGAAAAAGATCTTAAAGAGTTCAAGTTTTTAAAGATGGATCCTCTTGACTCTTTACTAGACTTCCTCAAATCCTTTAACATGATATTAGATGAGGTTAATGAAAATTTCATTCAAATTGAAGAGAGGGTTGCATTTGACGTTTTGTATCATTCCTTACCAGAGTACTGGAAGATTAAACTGATTAAAACTTATTTCGACATTGAGAATAATGAACCATTATGAAAGTATGTGGTGAATATAGGAGTTAAGTGGGTAAAACTTCACAACATAAACATAGTTTAGTATTGAATATTTTGTTTATTCTTTACAAATTATGTACTGAACATTTTTTATTATGCTTTAAATATGAATATTTGAACTTTATCCTTTTTATAAATTAGTGAATTGTTATTCTATTGTGCATTATCATATAGTGTTTGATTATTAGAATGTAAATGATTGTGATTATGATCTAAAATATATGTAAGTATACACATTAATAAATTAGTTTCGAATTTTGATTAAATATTTAGTTTGTATATGATGATTGGATGCTTATGTGTCTTTACGATTATACATTAAATATGAAACCTTTAAGAATTGTTTGCTTAGATGTGTATGTCACGTGAATAATTGATTAAAAATTATTGCCTTATTATATCTCAATTAAGACATGACATCAAAAAGTATCATTTTGACTTAAACAAAAGTGAAAAACCGAATGACGACAATAACGACATCTTCATAAAATATGGTATGTACTGGAAGAGAAAAATACACTCGAAGGTATAAATCATGTTTTAAATCAACCAGAAGAGGGAAACACTACACTACACAACACAAAAGAGATCTTGAAGCTTATAAAGCTTGGAAAAAGGCTAACTCCATTGCATGTGAAATAGTAGTTAATTTTGTGGTTGATGACCTCATAAATGAATGTAAGGAATTTCCCACTCCTCATGCTATGTGGGAACATCTGCAAGGAGCATATAGGGGTAAATCTGTAATCCACCTCCAACAGTTGACTATCACATGTGACACTTATAAGAAGTGTCATGATCAAAAAGTCAAA
Organism: Solanum tacnaense; assembly: GCA_029582525.1. NCBI lineage: Eukaryota > Viridiplantae > Streptophyta > Magnoliopsida > Solanales > Solanaceae > Solanum > Solanum tacnaense. Next base: position 110,871 of record JAJOOD010001924.1, read on the forward strand.
CAACGCCTGAGGGTGTTGTCAACCATAATAGCTTAATTCAAGAGTGTTGGGCATGTTCTTTCGGATGAACACCAAGTTCAAGTAGTGATCCTGTCTCTTCCCATTAATTGGGAACATTTGAAGGTTAGCTTGACCTATAATGACAATATAAAAAAAAAATCTGATGTTTCTCGCTATGTTGAACTTGAGGATAAGCAGCTTGGTGCGGCGAAAGCTACTTCTAATGCCTTTGTGGCAGAGTCAAGTGGCACAAAGTCTTTAGAATTCAAGCGCAAGAAGAATTGGAAAAGAAATGAGAAAGACAAAGAGACCGGAGATGGGCCCTCTAAGAAAAAAAGGAACCCTAATTCCAAAAAAGAAAAACGGTTCTTCAAGAAGAGAGACAAGCAAAATGAAGTGTTATAATTGCCAAGTACTGGGATACTTTGCTCGTGAATGTACCGAATCGAAAAATGTAGCATTTCTAACGCATCTCTAGGTGTTAGATATGTATCTAGCACTTCCTCATATATGAATTGTAGACTCCAGGATCCACCGACCACGTGAGTCGAGATCGAGAAGCATTTGTGGAGTTTCAACGACTTTCATCTAAATTAAGGTGGATCTGTGTAGGAAATAATGCTAAACTAGAAGTCAAAGGGATATGCACTTGCAAAGTGGACTTGCGTGATGGTCATTCTTTAATGCTACATGACGTCAGCGATTCGACGAAACTTAGTATTTGTGTATGTTCTTTTAGACGTTGATTTTGATTTGTTTTTAGTCCTAATGGTGTTAGAATAACTCTAGATAATGTTTTATATGAATTTTTTTGACTCCATTATGACCATTTTATCGTTTTAGATTGTAATCTTTTAACTTATGACTATTATGCTGACTGTTGTGTAATGACATGTTATTCAAATAATAATGATATTGATGTTATTACATGACATGCAAGACTATGTCACATAGGAAAGATTGAATGAATAGGTTGACAAAAGAAGGACATTTAGGTTCTTTCACCAAAATTGATATGCCAACTTGTGAAAATTGTCTTGCTGGAAAGATCACACGTAAACCATTTGAGAAAGCTAAGAGAGTTGAGTTCTCACTTCAATTAAGTCATTCTGATATTTGTGGTCCAATGAATGTGCAGGCAAGGTATGGTGCTAAACACTTCATTACATTTATTGATGATTTCACGCGTTTTGGTTACGTCTATTTGATTTCTCATAAATCTGAAGCACTTGAGTGCTTTAGAAAATATATGAATAAAGTTGATAATCAATTAGATAAAAGAATAAAGGCTTTAAGAACCGATAGAGGACGTGAATATTTGTCAAAAAAAATTGAAGAATTATGTACTAAAAAGGGTATTAACGGACAACTAACTACTCCTTATACACCTCAACAAAATAGTGTAGTTGAAAGAAAGAATAGAACATTATTGGATATGACTAGGTAAATAATGGCCAGGCACATTTGTTTATCTCTTTCTGGGGAGATGCATTATTGATTGTGACCTATATATTGAATAAAGTGCCTTCTAAATCGGTATCTTTCACTCTTTATGAACTTTGGACCTTTCATAAAACAAACCGAAAGATCAACGACTGTGGAATTATGCTACATACATTAAAGATCATTTTGGTGAGCTTGATAAATTAAGTCCAAAAGAAAAGAAATTTATCTTTATAAGGTACTATGAACTCTCTAGAAGGTATGTGTTCATTGATGAACTGGAGGATGGAAGTATTACTGAAATTGTATCACGAGATGTAAGATTTTTGGAAAATAATTTTCACAAAAAGGGTGAATATGTGAAGTTGAGCCTCTCTAGGAAATGTTGAATTTAGAAGATCAGGCAATATCGTCAGACATACTTGACAATTTAATGGATCAAGAAATGATATTTGATCCACGTGGGAGTTATGAATCCCAAAATCCTATAGAAGAATTTGAACTTCAATTACGTAAGAGTACAAGGAAAGGTGTACCTAAACGATCTTATGAGATTGTGGATAATGTTTTCTTCGTATCTCTTACATAATTGGATGAACCTTATTCTGTAACTAAGGCCTTATCGAGCCCTAAAAGGGATGAATGGTTAAAAGCGATGAAAGAAGAATTAGAGTCCATGAAAATCAATAAAGTCTGGAATCTAGTTGACATTCCTAAGGAACGTTAAACTATTGGGAATAAATAGATTCTCAAAGTTAAACACAAATTGGATGGGTCAATAGAAAGACACAAAGCACGATTGGTGACAAAAGGTTTTACTCAAGAAGTTTGAATACACAATGAGAAAACTTTTTCACCAGTTGTGAAGTTTATCTCCAAACGATTACTTTTAGATATTGCTGCACGTTTAGATCTAGAATTACACCAAATGGATGTGAAGACCGTTTTACTCAATGGAAAATTAATTGAGCAAATCTACACGGAACAACCAGTAGGTTTCGTTGTTAAAGCCTAATAAAAGAAAGTTTGTAAATTGAAAAGATCAATTTATGTCCTAAAGCAATCTTCAAGGTAGTGGTACCTGAGATTTCATAAGGAGGTGATGCCATTTAATTTTACCATTTGATGAAGACCATTGCATCTATGTGAAAAAGTCCAATAGAAAATTTATATTTCTTTCTCTTTACATAGATGATACTTTATTAGCTGGAAATAGTTTGGAGTATGTAAAAATTGTCAAGTCATGGCTTTCAAAATCATTTGATATGAAAGATATAAGTGAAGCAGACTATATATTAGGTGTTAAGATCCAAAGAGTCTGTTCCCAAATTTTTTGAGTTTATCTCAAGAAACTTACATAAAGAAAATATTGAAACGCTTTTGAATGAATAGTTGCAAATCTATAGATACTGTTGTAGCAAGGGGTGAAACTTTAAGCCTTGAAATGTGTCCAAAGACTGAAAAAGAAAAGGAAGACATGTATCGAGTTCCGTATTCTAGTATTGTCGGGAGTTTGATGTATGTTATGATGTGTACTCGCCCAAACATTTGTTATGACATAAGTCTAGTTAGCATGTATTAATCCAATCCTGGAAGAGATCATTGGAAAAGAGTAAGTAAAATATTTTGATACCTGAAGGGAACTACAGATCATTCACTATGTTATAGTGGATCTGATTTATTTGTAAATGGTTATATAGATGCTAATTGGACTGGTGACCGGAATGATAGAAAATCAACATCCAGTTATGCTTTATTACTAAATGATGGTGTTATTTCATGAAAAAAGTAAGAAGTAAACTTGCACAACTCTTTCAACCATGAAATCTGAATTCGTGCCTTGTGTGTCTGCAGTACAAAAAACTGTTTGGCTAAAGAGATTTTTTGAGCATTTGAGTATTGCAAAGAATTCTAAGGATTTTATGATTCTATACTGTTATAGTCAAGCGGCTATCGTATACACAAAGGATCCTAAGTATCACAGCAAGACCAAACACATTGACATCAAGTATAAAATTGTGAGAGATGTAGTGACAAATGAAAAAAAATAACTTTGCAATACATTGCTATACGTGAAATGATAGTTGATCCTTTAACAAAGGTCATTTCTAGAAACTTGTTTGAAACACATAATAAGGCTCTAGTTTTGCGTAGGATTTGATGATATTTTCAGTATTGTAAAATAAGTTGATTGTTATAATATTCTCTTCTATACAATGCTATTGAATTTATGTTATGTATAGTATGCATGTGATATTTTGAAAGAAATAAAATGTGTCGAACAAGTTACGAGATTGTCTCTCTCACATTAGCAATCACCTTTTACGTTGATAAACGTGAACAAATGAGTTTCACCACCATATTATGACTTGTTTTATGTGTCACACAAGAGTTTCTCTAAGAAAATGAGTTTAAGGACGATTGAAAAGAGAAAGTAGGGTTAAACATCAGGAGGTATTTAGACCAAGGTATGTACGATGTTAGATAATCGAAAGAATGAGACACATACACCAGTATAAGGTGAAAACATCATAGCACATGTTTCATACCACGTGTGACAAGCGATCAATGGATCAATGAAAGAATGGTTACCTTCTTCTTCATTGTGTGAACGAAATACCCTTTGACCTTTTGATGTTTCTTGAAGTTTCAATCAATATTGCTACTTTATCATTTACTAATAGTCATGAATGATTTGACAATGCAGTGCATGTTTAGGAAAGTAGTTGAATTGAAACATATAAATTCGAGTATAATGGAAAGACGATGAATTGAATTATAAATTTGTATACACAAGCCAGCTATTGCACTAACCATACTGGTATTGAGTGTAATTGTGTGTATAAAGTTAAACATGAACTTGAATTAACCTCTTTAAGAGGATGAGAGAACGAATAAGTGACTACTGAAGTAGTGAATGAACTCTGGAGAGTTGTGAGTAATAATGTCCTTAAAATTGTAGTGAATTCTTTCGACATGTGATTGAATTCCTATGTAGGGCTTGTAAAACCTTAAATGTAAGCCTTTTGATGCTCACATGTCGCATGAACTATTTGTCATATGAATTTGTGTGTTTGATTGATGTTGTGTTGGCTTGGGTCTTGTCCACCATGTGCGAAGTGAGAGATGTAAGTTTTGGGTCGTGGGTCGCCCATGTGGACCGACCGATCCGTACGATTTTGTTCAACCCGATCCAATTTTGCCGATCCGATTCGATTAAATTAATTAATTAATTAAATGGATAATCCTTTTTAAAGGATAAGGGAAAATAATTACAAAGTAACTGCTCAACCTCTCCTTAAAAGACTCCTAGTGGGGGTTTCTTTCAGAATGTGAGAGAAAGAGAGGAGACACTGAAAAGCAAAAGATTAGAAAAGAAGAAAGAAACAAAAAAGAAAAAACTATCCTAGTTTTCTTCACAATTCAATCAATACACTAAGAAGATTCTTAGTTTGTGAATTGCTCTATGTTTCATTTAAGAGACTAAGTCGATCTTGTGGCTGTTCGGATTTGAAGCGAATCTACAACAAAGACATTGTCAACAATTTCCGCTGCAAGTATTAAGGTACACATCTTGTTGTTGTTTTGCCATTAAAAATCCTTCAAAAATGTTGGATTTAATGATGTACAAGAGCTGAAAACTAGTGAATCAGTTTTTCCAATGAAAACTCATTTTTCCAAGAAAAGACACTCAATTTTGAGTGAGATACATAACCTGCCCATATCAAGAAGGTGTATTCGATATGCATATTGTGTACATTATAAGGTGTTTAATAAGTCGATTTAGTATTAAGTATCTGAATATTTTTTTTTGTGAAGTATAAAAGGTTGTCCATCAATGCATTATGTATTAAGGGGTCGTTTGATAGAGTGTATTAAGAAAGATAATGCATGCATTATTCTTGTGTATTAGTAGTACCTTGTTTGGTACTCTTTTCCAACCTATGTATTCATAATGCTTGCGTTATTTATACACTATTGTGTATTAATGTGTGTATTGCTAATACCATGAATTTCTAGGTATTAGCAATGCTATGGTTTTAATGCATGCATTAACTTAATTAAAGACCCAATTGCCACTCAATACCTTTCTTTTTTATATATCTTTTCCACCACAATAGTGAAGGATATCTTTGTAAATAATTTTTTAATGCAATGCGTTCTATTTTTAATGCATCAAACCAAACAATGCATAAAAATAATTTATGTATAATTAATGCAAGTATAACTAATAGATAACCGAAAAGGATCTTTCTAATGAAAGAAGTTACTTGTTCCCTTGGAGAAAAGGCCCAAAATAGTCCTTCATCTTTGCATTAAGACTCAAAATCATCCTTGAGTTTTCATATGGAGCATTAATAGTCCCTCATGTTTACAATATTGGTGCACTTTTGGTCCTTATCCAAAATTTTGCATATTTTTTAACATTGATTTTATCCATAATTTATGTATGGAATGCTCAATCATCATTTTATATATTTAGTAGAAATAATAACTCGACGTGGGAGAATGTGAGAAGAAAAATACCTTATTTTGTTTAGTAGAAATCGTATTGCAGGTAGAGTCGAGAGGTTCATCACGACGATTTCACGTGCAATAGTACAATTTTTTCTTTTCTTACAACGTCATATGTTAAAATGTTCTTAGCTTAGTTGCAGTAATATTTCTTTTGAACAGAACAAGGTGTTCTTCTTCTCACCTCCTCTCACATAGAATTATTATTTCTACTAAATATATATAAAAAAATGATTGGACATTCCTTACATAAAATTGTGGACAAAATTAATGTTAAAAAATATGCAAAAATTTAGGGGAGAACCAAAAGTTCATCAATATTGCAAACATGAGGGACTATTAGTGTTCCATGCGAAAACTCAAGAATGACTTTGAGTCTTAACCCAAATATGAGGAATTATTTTGGACCTTTTCTCTGTTCCCTTGTTATGAATAAATAAAGTTTCTTATCCTCCAATCAAAATTCCCCAACCCAAAAAGTGATGTTTGGAAAGTAGATGTATATTAATTTTGGTAGTGGAATTTATCCACTCACCCTCAACTTTTGGCCTTTCCCGAGTGTTACCGAACAACACACCTTAGCAGCACGCTTCCATCTTTTCAAACACCCTTTGCTTATTGCCACCGCTGTAGCTTCCCCCATTTCTGCCGCTCCAAATGTTGCCTGCCCAATCTTTGCCAACGACTAAACCCAGCTCCTCCCTTTTAGACTTCATCGATCCTAATTGAGGCTCCTTTTTCAATCAATTATCTAATTCAGTCCTACTGCTTCTGAGAATCTCTCGGTTTTGTATGATTCACAATTTTAATGCTGCTGAAAGCAATTATATAAAAGCTGAAACGATTTGCACTGATGTTCAAAAGCAACAATGTTACCGCCAGGCTTTTTGAGCGCCAGATTTGCACCCCTGCTCCTGGCACCAGCGTATGTTTCTTCTTTTCATCGCTGTTGTTTTATTTATCTTTACTGTGAACTTCATTCAACAGCTCAACCCTTTATGTTGTCACTTTTTTCTTATGAAATACTTATGCTCTTTGTTTTGTAATTCAACTGCCAAGTTGCAATTGTGAGACTAAATTGCGATTTTGTTAACCTTTTCAATAGGGGGTGATTTTGTCTCCGCAAACCGTGTGCTGTATTATTACCTTAAATTGCGAAAATTTCTTTTTCTACCATATAGGGGAGAAAAACATTCCCCTCACTTATGGGCAGGGGTGGGACCACATGGAGATGTATAGATGTTCCAGCACCATAGTCTCAAATTCTGATGTATTTATAATGTCATTAGTATTATGATATATTTTTTAGCGAGCAACCATGGTTACAAAGTTGTTGGGTGCATTAGCTGAAAGCAAGACGAAGTCTCACAAACATTTTAAAGAGGGATCAATACCAAGCTTTTCCATTTAAATTCATCGCAGGCCGGCATTAATAATAAGTACTAGCAGTTTTATATATCCTCAACATGCATTAAAAAGATCTCTAATAGAATTATAGAACTCCTAGAAAGCATATGACGTAAAGTATATGTATTAACAAGACTAAAACATATAATTAAAAAAACTATACTGTAATCCCAAATAAGGTGAAGTCGATTAGTTGGATCCTCGATACCATAAATGAACTGTTTGGGTTCCATAATATTTCCTTACTTCGTACATAGGGACTAATACATATTCCCAACTAATTGGAATAACGTATATAGATTTTATTCCTCCATGACACCCTATCTTTCGCTAAATCTACATGGACTCAGAGATTGCAGGTCTTTTGAGTAATTCTTTTCATATAAATTTAGGTCTACCTCATCCCAGTTTAACACATTTAACTCATCATGATTTCACACCGATACAATGGTGCATTTGAGGTCGAAGCAAGACGTGACCAAATGTCCAAGTCATCTCAATCGACCTTATCTCATTTTATCTTTAATGTGTACTAGTTGCACCTCCTTGCAACATGGTCCATTTTAATTTTGTTTGATCTCGTATGACCGCATGTCCATCCTAACCTCCGCATCTCTACAACCCTCATCTTATGGATGTGTTGAACCCTTTAGCAGCTCAACCTCCACCTCATATAACATTTATGATCTTATAACTGTTCTATTAAAATTACTTTTCGCTTTGGTAGGCATCCTTGTATCCCTTACACCCATTAACACTTCCCCATCAACCATCTGATTTTTATTTCATTTCAACCATCCAACACTAATTTTTAAACTTTGCGAACTGCCAATTGAGCTACAAAGCCTAATCGCGATGTTTTTTTTTTTCTTTTGTATTATCTATGATCTCTCACACCAAATTTGGCTGCCATGTTTCCTTTGTTCTTTTGCCTTCTTATTCATGCTGATTATTTTTTTCTCTTTCCTTTGTTCCTTTTACTTTTTCCCCCTTTCTTTTGCTCATCATGTACCATCCACTGAACTCCTTCTTAGTGTGAATAACAAACTTACAAAGTCGGGTTCTTTTATTTTTAAAAGGAGAAAAGGCAACGATCTTCCATGGTTAGTATGGTTTTTTCTCTCTGCTGCAGCTGCGCTTTTCTTTTTTCACACATGACTTCCAAGTCTTGGGTCTGTCTTCACTGCTTATTGGCAAAACTCATCCTCCTTTACATTCAAACTATTACATCATATCACTTATTTTAATCAACTCATAGACATTGTTGTCAATCTTTGGTGATATAAAAATATGGTGAAAATGTTGTCATCAAACTTTGTCCAACATGTTGCATTGATACTATATGTCTCCAACTCTTATAGACAAATAACATGTTCCAAAAGATAATTTCTAAGGTACAACATTTTCTAAAAGAATCAATTTTCTCCATACCAAATACATCTGTCTTTTTCTTCGGATTGTCCATGGTATAATTGATCAGATTTGGCGTCTTTGATGCATACAATGGTTGCCTAAGAATGGTGGTGCACCCTTTGCAGATCCATCGTGCCAGAAGATTTTATGAGAACATTGTACCAAGTTATACCATATACGATGTTGAATGTCCCGACCATTCATTTCGCAAGTTCACGGATGATGGTCTATATCTTGTAAGTTTCAGCCGAAATCATCAGGATCTGGTTGTTTATAGACCAACATGGTTGACATTTTCCTGCAAAGAAGAAGATTGTGATACTCATGATCTTCCTTTGAAATCTAGAAAGTTTGAGAGCTTCTTCACGCAGTTGTACAGTGTTACTCTTGCTTCTAGTGGGGAACTTATATGCAAAGATTTCTTTCTCTATATGGAGAGCAACCAATTTGGACTCTTTGCAACTTCAACTGCACAAATTCATGATGCACCTCCTACTGGAGGGGCAATTCAGGGAGTCCCTTCTGTTGAGAAAATAACTTTCCACCTTTTGAGGTGTGTAATCAGTCTCAACTATAAATTTCGTGAGCACTTAACATGATGTTTTGGTCTCTGAAGTTATCGTGGTTGCTTTTGTTGTGGTTTGGTTTCATTAACTTAGGTTGGAGGATGGAGCTATACTTGACGAGAGGGTTTTTCACAATGATTATGTTAATTTGGCACATAGCATTGGTGCTTTCTTGTATGATGATTTGCTTGCTATAGTGTCTCTTCGTTATCAAAGAATACACATCCTTCAGATCAGAGATTCTGGAGATCTTGTTGATGTACGAGCAATTGGGGAATTCTGCCGTGAAGATGATGAACTTTTTCTCAATTCCAATTCCCAGGTAACTATGAATGCTCTTTAAGGGAGTCGGGGTTCAATTTCATCCCATTCTCATTCTTTTTTTTGAGAATGGTAAGGTTGTATAAATGAAGCACAAGATTGTGCTAGAAATTACATAAAATTCAGTTCCTTAACAATTACTGTAGTAATCTGAGAAAATCTGTCACCCTATCAACTGTATTAACATTTTCTAGTCTACAAAACCCAAAAAGGAAATACATCTATACTTTAGAGTATGAATGTTTTCATATTTGCTTTTAGAACATCATTTCTTTGACTTAAAAGTACCAGGATTTATTCAGTGTGAAATTGAAGTGAAATAGAGAAAAGTTCCTTTTCATGTTACTTTCCTGATATAAAAGAGTGGAACACTTATAAATGAGCCAGTTGAAGAGAAATGGAAGGAAGTCCACTAAGTTATAGTTCACCGAAGGACTAACCAAAAGGCGATTGTGTTTTCTTTCCGTCTTTTTTGTTTAAATGTTCACATCTTTGGTATAACCTAGAAATTGGACTTCCATCGTCTCTCCACAGTGACTCCCACCAATATATCTGTCCTGTCAATCCTTATAAAAAAAGATATCCGTCTTTTCATTACATCAAAGTGGTCTAAAAGATCTTGTTTGTTGTTCTTTAAAGCTTTTGAGCGTTCCTTTTTATGCAACCTAAATCCATTCATTACTCACCATGTGGAAAGAATTCTGAAGAATATATATTTGATTTTGCCCATTTCTCTCTTCATATTTTATTTTATTTTGGGTTGGGGTAGGTGAGCAGGAGGATGGAAATTTTGTTTCTCTCTTATCTGAAATTGATAAGGGTGTTGTGCATAATAATCTCTTACAGTAGCCTATTGCATCAGGTGCTTGTAAATCATGTTGGGAATGGTTTTCATCATAGTCTGCCTGAATCGGAAACTTCTTTCCTGAGCGGTATAAAGCAACGGCTGCTTTCATTTATATTTCGAGGTATATGGAATGAAGAAACTGACCAAACCATGGTTAGTAAGAGAATATTGATTTCCATATGTGTTAAGAGTTTTAGTATGTTGTTTGCTTGATTGCTTATGTAATTTATTATGTCATCAAAGCTGCAAATCATAGATTATTCTGATTGAAGCTTGAGGTTATTTTACTAATCTATCTTATACTGATTTTGACCTCATACATATGGAGGCACACAACTTTTGGTTTTATATTTGCCTTTTGGGGATGCTTCTCTTTTGTGGATGAAAATTTATTTGGTAGTTCTGATAAACTGGAATCATATTATAACCGTAATCATCACTTGTTTCGAATTTTACAGTATCTAATTGCTAATAATAGAATATCAGATTGAAAGCTCATTTCAGAGGAGAACAATGTTTCTTAAGTAGAGTTGGACTGCTAAATAGGAATGAGTTCGTATTTTGATGCCTCTAACCTAAAATACAATTGATCAAGGATATTTTTTGAAAAACAAACCTGCTAGAAAAATGCAATTTGTCAAGCATAACTCTTTCTGGATCATGTGTCCATCTATTTTGTGGAACCTCGATCAATAGGAGAGTGTTCTCTCATGTTATAAATAATTTATGAAAATCATTGTGAAATGGACGTCTTAGTGCTCTATCATGTTATAATAGTTTAAGAAGATCATGTGAAATGAGTGTTTTATTTGTGGAGAGCAAGAAGAAACTGCCAATCATCTTTTCATGTACAGCAAAATGAAAAGTGAAGTTGATATACACGTTTTTGTGTTTCGGATGGAATGGGTAATCCTTGGTTCAATTGCTATTATATCTGTATGGGGATGATTTAGTTTGTGAGGTAGTAAAAAGACTGTGACGGCCTAGATCCAACTGGAAAGGTATTACCACTACGTCTCAACTTTTGGGCCTAGTCTCCTTGGTCTTTAACCCAAAAGGCACCTTGACAGTTGAATCCTGAACTCACCCCTATATGGTCCCCAATTTTTCCCTGCTATTCCAATGTGGAATTTGCTTAAGGTAAGCTTCACAATGAACCCACCTTGGATTTTAATCGCTTGCAGTTCGTGGCTGTTACACTTACCCCACTTAGGTTCTCATACTACTTGTAGCGGTCCAAGCCTAACTGTCAAGGTATTCTTTGCTGCGGCTCAAACTTTGTGCCTCACAGTTGTGTCCCTTTCAATTTTAACCCAAAAGACACCTCAAGAGTTGACTTCCTGGTTCCACCGTGTATGGACCTTAACTTTTCCCTCCTATTTCGATATTGAATTTCCCTAAGGCACTTCAATCCTCAATTGGTAGTGGTTCTTGGGCTATCACACTAAAATGTTGCACCCTGTAAATATTGGATAACTTTTGACACACTTCAATGCTTTGTAGTTCAGTTTTATTAGGTTAAGCTGTTGGGAATAATGGAGTT
>JAJOOD010001925.1:0-10915 GCA_029582525.1 Solanum tacnaense
GAGATAAACCTCCCGACTTTTTATGCTCAAGTTTTAGTTGTTGGCAATTGAGACTCTTAGCCACAAATTCCGCAATATCTTTCTTTATCCCATTCCACCAATACATCTCCCTCAAGTCACGGTACATCTTGGTGGCTCCCCAGTGAATGGTATATCTAGAACTATGGGATTCTGACAAGATTTATTCTTTCAAGTCGTCTACATTAGGAACACACGAACGACCTTGATATCTAAGTACAACATCTTCCCCTTGGGATAAATCCTCTATAGACTTTTTAAGCACCGCTTCCTTCAATTCAACCAAAGTTGGATCAAGACCTTGCTTGGCCTTCACATTAGCCACAAAAGACGATTCTAAACCACTGTGAACCACAACACCACCCTAGGTAGAGTCAACTAACAAAACACCCAATCGGGCCAATCTATGAACATCTTGAACTAACACTTTCTTATTATCTACAATATGAGCAACACTACCCATCGATAATCGACTAAGAGCATCCGCCACCACATTCACCTTACCGGGGTGATATAGAGCACTCATTTCATAGTCTTTCAATAATTCAAGCCATCTCCTTTGGCGAAGATTCAAATCTTTCTGATTAAACACATATTGCAACTCTTGTGGTCGGTAAAAACATCTACATGAATACCATACAAGTAATGCCTCCAAATTTTTAAGGCAAAAACAACCGCCGCTAGTTCAAGGTCATGGGTCGGATAATTTTTTCATAAATCTTAAGTTGCCTTGAAGCATAGACAATGTCATGACCCAGGGGTACACCCTAGGCATAACATGGCATACAACACCCCAAGAGGCCTCATATAAGACACTTAGCTTTCATAACATAAGATAATAGAAATGAGCGGAAATTTAAAACATTTTCAATACAATCAAAGTCTTTATAAAATGAAGCGGAAGTCTAATACACTTTGTCTCAAATCATCTAAAACATGAATATCCTGGCACACAACCCATACAATAATGTTCAATACATAAAATGAAAGACATAAAGAAATGGTGGTCAAATCCTCGAATGCTATGAGGACTCACCAATCTTCAAGCTTGCTTCCTACTAAGATCCTAGCCAAGGGGATGAGAGTGGAGATCGTCAGAACCTACATTTGGATAAGAAACGTAGGCAAGGGTATCCGTTAGTACAAACATGTACTAAATATGATATCTTGCAAAAACATCAACATAAACATAAAAGGTAAGTAACATAAGTCATAAGCATAATCAATGCACATAATAGACCCTATCAACATAAAGGAATACTTCTTGAAGTATCCTCAAATCATTCTTACTCATCATGGAAGGAAATTAAGCACAATCCAAGCCATCACCTATCATAGCTTATCTAGCTTATCTTTTATAGACATGGGGAATCACTTCTTGCCTTACTATGAAGGAACATGGGTAGTCGTCTGTAGTCCTTCTGAACATTTGTATCATGGGTACTCGCCTCTAGTACAACATCATGTGACATGGGTATTCATCTCTAGTTTTTCTATAGGGATCATGGGTACTCGTCTCTTCTCTAATTTATATCTTAAGAACGTAAGGAGTCGCCTCTTGTTCAACTTTGGGGAATAAGGGTAATCGCCTCATATCCACCTCATTTAGAGGCCATGGGTAATCGACTCTAGACTCATCAATTTCTTAGTCATTAGCTTAAATTCATTTTAGGTGAGCAATCCTTTCAACCTAGAATCATTCAATATGAGAAAGCCTTTCACATTCATAACATAAGCAATTCATGTGGGAACTATCCCTTCCGCAACAATTATCTATATCAAGAATTCATAATAGAAGCTTTACTCTCAAAGTCCTACATCTCATAATCATCATACATGCTTCACTCTCAAGCAATCAATATCATATAATCTCATAAGCTTCAATCTCAAAGCAATTATAATCATAATTCATCAATCCTATAAGGATACGTCTTAACCCACAATTTCTCCTTACATGGAATAAAACCCAATTATATCAATTTCAACTTATAAATATGGGTTAAACATGGGTACATATAAATTCATCCTAAAAACATTTATTCCTATCAATTCAATCATAAACAATCATAATCACCTCAATTGGATCAACATTCATCAAGACCTATAACATTAGAAGAAAACCCTAACTTAAATTGGGGGATTTCTACTTTTCAATTGGGGAATCGTGGGGACTCCATGGAAGAAAGGATTTCATGGATGAAAAGCCATCATACCTTGATAACAAATCTCACAAATGCTTGAGGAATGGAGCCTTGACCTTGATCCTAGCTCCAACCTTTTCTTCTTCTTCAAGTTCTAGAGAGTGAAATATTTTTGAGAGGAGATTTGATCTTCTTTTGTGCTTTTGGAAGAATGAAGTGCATGGATTAATTTGGGAGTTGAACATACTTATATAGGAGTCTTAGTAAAGGGTAAAATTATGTAGTATAGGAACTAATATATTAGGAAAAAACCCAACTGCTCCTAAAAAGAACTGCCAACGGACCCCAGTTGACGGACCGTTAACTGACCTACAGTCCATCCTGGTGAACCGTCGATGGTGTTTAGAAAATACTATTTTGTCTAGTGAACCCTAGACCCCGACCATGGACCATGTTCTGAACTACGGTCCATAGATCAGGCTGTGGTCGTAAGCCTCTAGACCATCTTTAGGAAGGGCCATCCATAGACCACACTTATGGTCCGTGGTTCTATCCACGAGCCGTGGGTGGCCCTCGTGGGTGGCACCTGTAGTTTTCCCAAAATTGTTTCTTTTCCCTTTTTCGGATACGGGGTTTTACTTGCAATGACTTTCCATTTTGCATAACGACACATCCTAACCCAATTCTCGAGGTATCACAATAAACGACAAAACCATATGTTCCTTCCGGTAAAGTCAACACCGGAGCGAAAGTGAGTCTATCTTTCAATTATTGAAAATCTTTCCACACGCTTCAGACCATATGAACTTCATCTTCTTTTGAGTCAATGTCGTTAATGGAGAAACAATCGAAGAAATCCCTTCAACAAACCTTCTATAGTAACCCGGATAGACCCAAGAAACTGCTAGTATCTGAAGGGGTTAGATGTCTAGGCCAACTTTTGATCGTATCCGTCTTCTTAGGATTTACGTCAATGAACTTAACAGAAATAATATGGCCAAGAAAAGCCACAAACCTTAGCAAAAACTCACATTTACTAAATTTTGCAAAGAGTTGTTGGTCCTTGAGGACTTGCAACACAATCCTTAAATGATTGGTATGCTCGTCTTCCCTTCTCGAATAGACCAATATGTCATTAATGAACACAATCACAAACATGTCGAGTTATTATCTAAACACCATATCCATCAAATCCATAAATGCCACCGGAGCATTATTCAAACCAAACGACATTATCAAAAACTCATAATGACCATACTGAGTTCAAACAACCATCTTCGGAATTTCATCTTCTTTCACCCTCAATCGGTGATAACCCAACGGGAGGTCAATCTTGAAAAAATAGCTTACCCCTAGGTAAGTGCTCTAAATTTTTCTAAGTGTTAGAGTCACCTACAGACCTGACCCATGGTTCGTAGGTCGACCCACGGACCATAGACGGGGTCTCGTGGGTCCAAAATTACGGTTTGCCTGACCTGACCCAGACTCATTTTTCATAAAAACCTTTCATTTTAAATTCATTCCCCACTTTCAAAACTCCCTCCCAACCATTTTTCAACCCTCTAAATCCCCATAATCACTCACATTAACCCCTATATCAATACCCACATCAATTCCCCAGATCCCATAATCCTCTTTTTCTCTCAAAAATCATTTCCCTTCCCCATTCTCATTCTCCAACGATTCCACAGTCCAGGTTCGGTGTCAAAGTCTAGCAAAGAGGTTCAAGAAGTTCATTGCACTAACACACTCACCCACTTCATTATTTGTAAGGTAAACGATTTCATCCTAACTTTGAAATTTATGTTCATTGTCTAAATTATGAAATCATAAAGTTGGAACTTGACCTAGGGTTGTAAATCTCCTATTTGATTGTTGAATTATGGTTAGAAAACACCCTTGGGATGATAGTATGTGAGTGTGTTATAAATTAAAACCACATAAATTGATTAATAGGTCTAATTAGAAGTTTTGACTTCGGGTTCGTATGTTTCGGGTGGTTAAAATGTTGCCATGTGTTGTAACGAAACCTTTAAAATGATTAGCTACCTTTTTATATGTTGAAATGCATGTATAGGCCTAGTTTGATTGAGTCAATTGTTGAAATAAGGCATGAAGTGTGAGTCAAGTTTGAAACCTAGCATGGTACTGACCCACGACTCCAACCCACAAACCATAGGTCACCCTACAGACCATAGGTCGAGGTCTGTGGGTCAGTTGCACACAAAGTTTTAACCAAGTATAAAACCACAATGTGCACTACGGTCCATCGTTCCATCGACAAACCGTTCTGCACATCTGTGGTTCACACATCAGAGACCCAACTTTGGGTACTCTGACCTACGAAGGGGACCCACGGACCGTCGTTCCATCGATGGACCGTAGGTACCCACTGTGGGTCAGCAGTTCAGCTACTGTCCAAAAAAGTTTTTATTTTTTGTTTGGGTGAGATTGTTGTTCTAAAAATATTCTATGAGTTTCATTGCATTGTTTTAGTACTAACGATGCTTCCACAGGTACCATGCCCCCCAAGCAAGCTTCCTCATTTGCCGCTAGAGGAAATTCCAAGTCTGTCGCCACTTCCTTCCGGCTGATTAATGAGGACACAGATGATGAGTACATTCTTTCTCCTACCAGGACCTCGCACTACAAGGAATCAAGCCCAGCACGTGAGCTCCGACGAGGTCACTGTCCCCCAGTCTGAGGAGGGAGCCATACCGATCGGGTCACCAACTGGCTTAGAGTCGACATCCGACTCCTGCTCTAGCGGTAGCACTGCCTCTTCTACTGAGGCTAATAGTATGGGCGATATTTCAGTGCCCCCAGTTCTGAGCCTGCACCAGTTGCCACGGAGCCAAGTAAATGGTGCGTGACAGGCCAGTATCAGATATACACCAATGATCGTAGACTGAATGAAGTTGAGAAGATGGCTCTATTAGTCACTGAGGAGCGCCGAGTTCTCACAAGTAGCCTCCACACCGCTCCAGTCATTGAGGAGCTCTTCCGGCGACACAAGTGTGAGTTGATGGCACGGACCCCAGGCACATACAACGAGGAGATAGTCCGGGAGTTCTACGTTTCCTATGCCGCCACCCTCACAGGTTCCATCTACAAGAGGGCCATGCCCGCAGCTCAGCCTCTACTTGAGGCTATACTAGTATGGGGTTTCACTCTGGACATCTCCGAGACCACCCTCCGCAGGTTTATCTATGGCCCGGACCACACTCTGCCTATCAATAGAACAAAGTTTGACTAACTGATGGACATCATTCAGAACGGGGATTTTCAGATGAATGTTGATCAGAGGGAGTCATTTATTAGGTTGATAGCACGACATCTTGCTACAATGGAAAGCGTTCTGAGTGGGTTAGTACTCCGAGCCTTGGCATTAAGAGGGCTACATTGAGCTTCGTTGTGAAGTTCTTCTGGCTGCTAGTACGAAATCAATTGTTCCCTACTCAGGCAGACAATGTGGTCACATGGGACAGAGCAGTGATGGTTGCAGCTATTGTAGGATAGCTTGAGATAGATTTTGCCCGCATATTGATTGTAGAGATCAATGAGAGGGCCTTCAAGGCCATCACCACTTTTCCTTTCCGTGCCTCATCTTCCAGCTATGCAGGGATGCATCTGTACCGATATGGCATTGTGACATGTTGCTTCATGCAACGAAGACTTTAGACATTGGCCTCATTCGGGATGATGCCAAACTTACTGCACCGTGGAGAGAGCCACAGGCTGAGGTACCCTTTTTAGGTGATGATCTTGCTGCCGATGTTGTGCAGATGCTGGAGGATGACTCCACCATTCCGGCCACTATAGTAGACACTCAGACTCCACCGTCTCTGACTGCCAGTCAGGCCCTTAGCTCTTCCAGAGCCACTCCCTTTTCAAGGTCTTTTTCCATCCCTGTAGCCCAAGTCCAGAAGATGGAGGTGCAGATGGCCACTCTGCTTCAACATGTGAAGCCATTGATGCATCGTTCTATAGCAGAGTCTGAGGCGAGGATGGAGCGCATGATAGATCAGAAGGTTCAGTTCATTCATAAGCGCCTGGATGCTTTTGAGGAGAGAGTATTGGAGAGGCCGGCCCTGACCATTGATGTGACCACTTTCCAGGGGGAGTTAGCTAGCCTCCGTGTTGATGTTCCTTCACTTCTAGCCCCCCAGAGACTAAGCCAGAGTCTGCCCCTATGGCACTGAATGATGAGGTGGTGAGGAATGCCCTATTCGGTGATACTATGCCGCTACCATATTATTCACATGTTGTTGGGAAGCACCATTACTCCTATCGTACTTCTGATGAGGTTTAGGATCAGAGATTGAGGAAGAGGGAGTGCCAGCAAACTGAGGAGGCTCAGAGGGCATCCATTCTTGATAAGGAGTTGAGACAACAACGGGTCTGTGAGGCAGGTGTAAGACCATCCGGTAGTGTAAGCACTACTGAGGGTCCTGCTAGTGTTGATGTGGTCGCTACTGATGACGTCCCGAGTGTTGATCCAGCAGGCTCCGGGAAACCGGACCCACCCGCTTCTTGAGTGGTCTTCGGCGCATTTGCGCCACAAGGTTGCTTCACCTTCACCCTATGCTTTATTTTTGATTTTTTGTGTGCATTGAGGACAATTGCACCTTATTTTGTTGGGGGTGGGGTAAATGGATTGGAGTGTTAGGGTGAAGTGTGAGTAACCCAACTCATAATCCTCCTTTGGGGTTTTCTTGCCTGTGTTCTTTTTCCCCAAAGGATTGTTTACTTTTATGTTGAACCAGCATGTTTAGGAATGTATGTGTAGAAGTAAGTAGATGAATAAAGGTATGATGGCATAAAAAACATGAAATTGATACTTGTCCAAAACTTGTGAAATGTGCTAAAATCTATAGGCTTGATGAGTTGAACGTGTTGGCTCTTAATATGACATGATAAAGAACCGATTTGACCACATGACTTAAGCTAAAACTTGAACTGGATAATCTGATAATCTGATAATCTGATAATGAAACCACGTGCCAAGAGTGTGTGAGAAAAGTTGAATGTTCAGACAGTATGTTCCAATCTAGAACTTTCTCCATTTGTCCTGCTAAGATAATCTAGGATAGAAGTTAGGAAATGATCATAGGCCCTTTTTATGATAAATCCACTAATGTCTAAAATGATCCAACTAAATGAAATAATTGTTCCCTTTGATCCAAATATTTGAGCCTGAAATAGACTGTTCCTTTCAATGCACCTAACTAACCTTCCCTTAATTAATTGTCTTGGCCATGGTCCCTCCTTGGACACATGCACCTTGACTTAGGCCAAAAGCCTAAGTTGAGGGTGGCTAAGTCAAAAAGTTAACTTAATCTTGGCCCTGGTCCAACATCGGATATTGTGCACATCAACTCTTGCAAATGCATAAGTTGAGGGTGGCTATGAAAAAGGAAGCCGAAAGAAAAGGGTATGAAAAGAGTCTTGTGTTTAAGAGAGGAAAAGAAAAGAAAAGATAGAAAAAGATGTGACTTTGTTCAAAAAGATGAATAACAAAAGTGCTGAAAGAAATAAAGAAAAATGAAGTAAAAGAAAAAGAACAAAAGTGAAAAATATGAGCTACAAAGTCAAAGGTCACATCTGTGTTGAAGAAAGTCAAGGGAAAGAAAAAAAAATGCCAAGAATTGGTTGAGAAAAGAGGTAAAAAGACAATGTAATGTCAAGGAAGGCAGAAAGTCACTAAAAAGTACCCGAATATATCATACCTGACCTTGAGCCTACGTTACAAGCTAAGAAAGTCCGATAGTGATCCAAGTGACTAGTTTGGAGAGTCTATGCGGTGAAAATAAGGGAAAGCCTATGGTATTGAGAACTAACTGTACATGAAGTCACTTCTAAGCGTGAGTGTTGAATGAATTCTTAAACTCAAAAATCATATCTAGTGTGTGAAAAAGGGATTTCGTTTGAAGTGAGGACACTACACTACTACAAAAAGATGTTTTAGCGATAATTATTTAGTGGCAATATGGCAATAGTCGCTAATTAATTCTTGAATTTGAAATATTAGTGGCACATGCACTTTGGCCACTAAATATATCTTTTTACCGACCATAAAAATAATTTGCCTCTAAATGACACTAATTAAAGGCAATTGTTATCATTTTATCTTTCCCTCCGATTTTTTTAGATAACAATTGACTATTTCAACTTATTATTATAAGAAAAATAAAAGATGAAGAATCATCCCTCCAATTCATTTTTCGCTGAAACAACCCTAAACAAATGTCCAAACCAAAATTTTGAAGCCGCTACCACCATTGTCTCACATAGCTCGCAACCATAATTTTTGGCCATTTTCTCAGGTAACCCTAACCCATCTCTCTCCACCACTCTTATCTGTGATTTTCTTGGGTTGTCAATGCTAAACTTTTGTTGGTGTCCCAATCTACTCCTTGAAACTTATCTTAGTTCTCTCTCCTCATATAGGTTTCAAGATGGTTACATGCTTTATTTCTCTTGGAAAATAATCTAATTTTCAGGTATTCAAACACTAAGGTTAAATCTATTTATGAATTGGGATGTCCATGAAAATTTATAATTTGGGAATAAAATTTTAATGTTCTTGCTAAGTCCTGATTTGTGATCTACCACTTCTGATAAATTTATAAGCAATTGACTGAATTGATATCTCTAATTTTGCTACTGTAATATGTTTGGATATTCAACTCCTCGTGAATGTTCAGATGTTTTTGGAGTGTTGCTGATAAAATATTGATATTTTTAATTTAATCTACAATACTGAAATCTCTCTTTGATTGAGATTTTTGTTAATTGTATGAAAATTTCAATACAAACTGAATTTTGAAGTGATTGATTTGTGAATTTTATTCTAACTGAAGTTATTTATAAACATCAATACCAATTTCTTTAGGAATTCCCATCCAAACTCCCATTCCTTTTCAAAATATTCTCAACACTAATTATAAATTCAAGAATCCAAATTGACAAACCAGGGTGAAATTGTCTAAGAGAAGAAGAAGATATTTGAACAGGATCACTTTCCTTACAAAAGAATTGACTATAAGTTTGAAGTTTCAGTTCATGTTGACTTCTCATTTATACTGAAAAAAAAGGATCAAATATGGGGAATAATAACATAACTAGATGAGGTTGTATTTAAAAGTAAATGTAGCAAATTTTTGTAGTTTATGGATAACCAAGGCCAGCTCATTAACCAAGATCCAGTATTTGTATTACGATTCAGAATAAAGAAGAAATATTTCTGAATTGTTTATTGTTGTGAAAGGAAAATCAGTTATGTACTGCTGATAACTAAATTTTAAATAACTCAAACTAAGTAAGACTATTATGGAGGACTAAAACTCAAATGCATGACATATATAATTTTTCTTTTATTCTTTGACGTTTTTATGGAGGATTTATTCTAAAGTGAAGTTCTTGATAGTAGACAGACCAAAGAGATGAATAGTAAAAGTTCTTGATGGGATGTAGAGCAAAGAGGTATAAAGTAAAAGGTATTTCTAGGATGCAACCACACAGAGCCACAAATAGGAAATGGTTTTTTTTACTTTTAAGAGAGCTGATTCTTTATGTAGCAGTTTTTGATATTGCTTTTTTCTTGTGTGATATATACATTGTACTTTGCATTACTTGATACCTTATCTTGTCAAGTAAATTATGGAATATGCACAACATACATTTTGTGGGGGCGCACATGCATGACAGATGTTTGAGCAAGAGCAGTAACTCAAAAGTTACTTTGACAATCATCATAATCAAAGATTAAATTTTAACCGTTACTCAAAAATATCTTGAAGTTCAAAACTGAAATAGTTAAATGACTTTGAACACTTGAAACTTAGAAGCTGTGAAAAAATTGTATAAGCTTGTATTACAAACATAATATATTTTTTCTTCCTTTGTTCTATTCATGTGTATGTCTGCACAATTGAGAATAGAGCAAAAATAGGAGATTTCTTTTATGATATTGGAAATAAAACTATTCAAAGTACAACTGTTGCAATTATATTCTACGTGATTATAGAATATTCTAGGTGTTTTAGTTCTTTAAATAAGTTTCCAGGCTCATTCCTCAATGATATTTTTTCTAATTATCAATTCTTCATAGCATTTCTTAATTGTAAGCATTACATTCCTTTGTTCCCTATTTGCCATTGTGTTGTTGTTGGATTTAAAAATTCAATATTCTTGTTAGTAAGTTTATCATAGATTCTACTTCCTGTTATGAAAATTAAATAGGTTTGGATTTTGTGTATATTTTCGATATAGGTTCGTGTGATATAGTTATATGTCTTTTTCTCATTTTGGTTTTGCAAACTATCTGCGTATGTAGATGTTTGTGGTTCCACGGACATATGTCTAGGTGTTCTTTGGGTAAATGGTTTTTCAAATAGCTGGTTTAAGTTAGCATTTTTATGTTGTTTGTCGCTAACTTGTTTACTTGTACCTGCAGCTGTATTTAAACAAACATTATGGGTTTTATGGAGGCACCAGGATATATAGAAAGAACGCTTATAGGAACAGTAAAATTATGGCTACAAAACTTGTCAGATGAAAGTTTAAAAACTCTAAGAAGTAATAAAAAATCAAATGGCGAATTAGCTACTATAGAAATATTATATAAATACGAAGTAGCTATAAGAAATGAATTTAGTAGTATGACAACAGAAGTAGAAGAACAAAATAAAGAAAAAATCATAAACCGAAATCTAATGACAAAATTAGCAATATGTAATATGTGTTATATAGAT